>JAOTOM010002206.1:65000-94605 GCA_034440615.1 Ashinkailepas kermadecensis
ATTGCGTCGGTTTTTCGAGTAACTCGTAGAAATGTAGCCTATAAACATGTAACGCATTGCACACTGAACCAAAGCGGCAATTGGAATCTTCGTACCGGATAACCTCACTTGACCGACCCGAGGACAACAAGTCAAGATTGTGTAATTATTGGCATCTAATGCGACCAACACTTGAGTTTTATATTACTCTAATGCCCTTGTTTACAGCAAAAATGTACCCTCTTCAATTCAGGCAAATATTTACATTTTACATGACTTGTGGTCCCATAGGCCAGATTATGCTGATGTGCAAAACTCCGCAGCATATACGAATATTTAAGTCAATTTTTCAAAGATGACTGATAAATGTGTCAAATACAGTTTATTGAATTGTATATTGAATCGAAACGGCAATTTGACATCCTTTCGTTCAGTGATCTTCCTTAACCTGAGTGCTTACATGGGAAATTCTAGGTACACATTGATATCCAGCCACGAATCAGATTTCATATTAGGTATGCCCTGGTTTGCGTTAAAAAAAAACATTTGCTCTGGAAAATAGTCAAATACGTTTAGTTGACATGACCTGTGACCTCACCAGTTATCTCCAAATAACCAAACAGCATTTCCTTTCGATGAAAGTTGTGGGGCTATCGAGTGCCGTTTCAATCAGTTCATCTGTTCATCAGTTCATTCAATCAATCGGTTCATTGGTTGCAAAGATACAAGGGGGAAGCCCTCCTTCCCGTGACTAGTGTGAGTGAAAATATCCTTCTGACGTCCGGGCAAAGCACCATTACAATTGAAGAACAATTGTACAATTATAGGTTCATTACCTAATAAGTCACAGGAGAGCTTTCTTTCATGCTCTGCCGCTTTGTGACACCAATCTAACCTACATAAACACATTAAACGTCAGCAGCCGAAAATAAGTAGTGAGGGAGTTTTGAACCAAGCATGTGCGAATGTCATCGCAACAGCTACTGGGCTTGCGCTTGTTTTGGTGACTAGAGCTCAGACGTGTGTGTGTGTGTGTGTGTGTGTGTGTGTGTGTGTGTGTGTGTGTGTGTGTGTGTGTGTGTGTTGAAAAACGTCCCTTTTCCCTCGCCTACCGAGGAGGGGGATGAGGAGGAGTAGGGGGACGGGGTGAATGCCAACACATCACCAGCCGGTTGCCTTGTCATGGATGTCGATCCGGTTGGGACAGCGCCCCGATATTTTGTATACCCGATGACGCGACCTGTGTGCATATTTCGACGCAAGGAACAAGTCTGCGCCATGTCAGCGTAGTTGGATATGACGTTATTATCGCGGGCATGTCATGGGAATTTGCGGCAAATGGGCGATGATGTTGCACATGCATCAGCATTGGTGAACTAAGCCTCGCTATAAGGTACAAATGGATGTATGATTGATTATGTATGGCTAGGAGGTGAGTCTATGACCTTCCGAATGTCATGCAAGGCCATTGCTGTTTTTATAGTCACACAAGGTCATTGAGCTATGCTACAATTGTAGGCTCTGTACACGTATTTTTACAGGAACGTGAGGGAACATCCCTCTCATATTTCCCTTATTTTCACAAGAGATCATCATTGAGTCCTGGTCATGTAAGGTCACTGACCCTCGCCGACACCGGGCAGTTTGTAACGTTCGAATGACACAGGAGAGGGACTTGGTGTAACTTCATGGAAATTATAAACAGAGAAGGCTAGTGAAGCAAAAAAAATCATTTTGCAGCTTGTTACAAGATCTCCGGACTGGCACAAAGTATGACACTCTGAGATCTTTAATTGACTTCAGGTGTGTAGTCAAAGTACGTATTTTTGGAAAAGCCGAACATTTTGCAGTTGTCGAAAATATTGACAAGCCTACTGCTTATGTGCGTACAAAATGCCTACCGAAATGTTCCTTCAGATCTTGCCAGTCCAACAATGCACCGCACGTTGTACTACCACACATAGGGAAAGTGTCACTTTGAGTGTGAATGCTACATGACCTCGAGTTTTCTGTATTAATTTATTGCGCTGCCTTTCCCTGAATTTGTATCATATTGGCGATGTCCCTCAGCACTTGACGTGATTCACTGTGATGCAAACCCTTCCTATATATTTGCACGGTAAAAGGAATGTGGGGTTCCAACCAGGATCCAAAATAACCCAAAGGAATCCCTAAATTACAACAAAAAAAAACCCACCCGTGGTCGACCTACGCCAATGACGTTGATGATCGTCAAAGGGCTGACGGACTATGTCAACACGTTAAACTTGTATTTAAGTTCCATGAAACATCCTAAAATGGCCTGTTAGTGTCATCATGGTGTGCTAAGCCGCGATAAATATCCATTCGGACGAACGCTGACTCGGAATCCGTTGTATTACGTCATAGCTCTCCCAAACCAGACATGAGCTGGACAGTAACGGAATCGTTCACGTGTTCGCGAAATATTCTCGAAAACCTCGCACCAACCTCTCACTCCACTCTGTCCTGGCGACAGCTGACGCAGCTCGTGTCGCGGTGTAGCTCTGACTAGTCTCTGACAGCGGCGTCGGTAGCTCACTGGTTGAGCTGAACGTCTGGCATGCAAGAAGTACGGGGTTCGATTTCCTGCGGTGTCCGCCCTTCCTGCCCGGGTGAGATGCTGGCGATGCCATATGGCCTCAGCTGTTGAGTGCGTCCTAAAATCATGCGGAGTCGGATATAACTTATAGTTCTATCCAAAACCACGTAGGTTTTAGATCAGTCATGTTCCGCGTCAGTGTGGCATTAAATTTTTTAGAGAGTTTGTTGTTGGCCCTGGCGTGGAATGTGTTCCAGTCACACAAGGCTGCAAATAGTCTTACATGCAAGTACACACAATCTGCCTGAATGCTAATGAATTGGGACCGACTCCCTCTGTATATTTATGTACAGTGTGCAAGCTGATTCAAACAAGAACCCATTTCAGCAACACCTAACCGATCAGCATTCTCTTAGCTTGGTATCACTCAGCTGCCACTAATCCAACGGCAAAAACATGGGTCTCGCACCCAAACCGTGAGGATAGAAGGCCAGCGCTTCTTAACCTCAGCTTCTTAACCTCAGCATCAGCTTAAAGCCGTTGCCTGGAAATGATAACCTTAATGGTGGGGGGGGGGGTACACGAAGTCTGTAGAGGGGCGCCTTCGGCTGAATTCGCTGAGCTGGGTAGGGGTGCACCGATGCCTTTTCCCCTGACAGTGGCACCTTTGGCTTAACACAATTATCTGGGCGGGGTGGGTGAGTGCACTTGAACTTTCCCAAAAAGGCGCCTCTCCCGGTCAGGTCGCCACTCCTCATGGAGCGGGGTCGGGGGGGGGGGGGAGGTACATGCGCGCCCGTATCCGCCTCTGTCCTACTGCGTCCCCACCATTCCCCGTCCACTTCGCTGTGCGGGACCCATGCTTAACCTCCTTCCTTGTGCGGCATTTTGCCACCTTCGCCAGTGTGGAAGGGTGAGATGGGGTTGTTGGACTCCCCTGGCGTTTCCAAACGAAAGGTGCTAGAGAGACAAACAAAGACGGGTGTGTGGGATGGGACGAGATATCGCGACTGACACCAGATTGTTGTACCTGCGGTGTCAAGCGACCATTTCAGGTCAGGTCAAAGGTTAAGGGCTTGCAAAATCGAGACTTTTCAGTTTTAGTTAAACGCTTCCTAAACTGCAAAATATATGCACTGTCAGTTATTGTCAGGGTGCTGTAGGTGCACTACCGATGCAATGCCATACATCAAGCTCCACTTAAAGCACAGGCCACGGGTCAGGTCAGGCCAAAGTCCGACTCCGCATTTGAAAATTTGATTGAATGCTGACGAAAACTATTCATTGCTTCCACCCATATCGGGGTAAAAATAAACGGCGAACAGGATTCAGGACTTCAAAATAGCCGGCATGTTGGATGCTCGCCGCCGGCCACATCGCACTGCTGCGCGTCATGCGACCCAGGGTCGCGTGGCGCGCCTGGGTCATTCGCCGACCCGGGGCCGCCTGGCGCGCCACATTCGCCGACCCGGGGCCACCTGGCGCGCCACACTCGCCGACCGCGGGCTGCCAGGCGCGCCACATTCGCCGACCACCGGCGCACACCGACCGGCGGCAACAGATGGCGAGGACCGACGATCGGCCGGCGGCGAACGTCGGATCCGACTACCCGACCACCGACGACCCCGCGGGAACAGGTGGTCGCCTCGACGGTATCGGCCTCGAAGCCACCGGTCACGCGATGCGTGGGCGGGTCACTTTGGCCAGGGTGGCGTGGCGGGACGGGGGTGGGGGTGGGGGGTTGGCGGCTGTGGCTGCAATCCGGTCGGGCCATAGCTGGCGCTGGTTACGATGTTTACGTGCGTTCAGCTTCGTCGGCGATGAAATATAGGAGCTCGCGGCCAATTTGAAGAGGATCAACAGAGAAGCGATAAAGTTGCGAAGTGTTAAGGCTTAATAAGAGCCACAGGGGCCGTCTGGGGTAAGCCGATAAGGGAAAGATGGCATAATAAAACTAGAAAAAAAGATACTAAGATACACTAATCAATACAATATGCCAAGTTCTAAAGACGCTATCTGTCCCAGCGTATCTAGCTCCGGTCACCCGGTCTCGATCCATCTCGCGTAGCACACCACCTACGTGATCGTAACACGCGCGTGACTCACCTACGTGACCGTAACACGCGCGTGACTCACCTACGTGACCGTAACAAGCGCGTGACTCACCTACGTGACCGTAACACGCGCGTGACTCACCTACGTGACCGTAACACGCGCGTGACTCACCTACGTAATCGTAACACGCGCGTGACTCACCTACGTGACCGTAACACGCGCGTGACTCACCTACGTGACCGTAACACGCGCGTGACTCACCTACGTGACCGTAACACGCGCGTGACTCACCTACGTGATCGTAACACGCGCGTGACTCACCTACGTGATCGTAACACGCGCGTGACTCACCTACGTGATCGTAACACGCGCGTGACTCACCTACGTGACCGTAACACGCGCCGTACCTACTCACGTGCCCGTAACACGCGCGTGACTCACCTACGTGACCGTAACACGCGCGTGACTCACCTACGTGACCGTAACACGCGCGTGACTCACCTACGTGACCGTAACACGCGCGTGACTCACCTATGCCCCATGGATGCATGCAGGGTGGCTGCAATCCTGTGTCGGACTATCTAGGTCAGCCCATTGTCCTATTGTTATGGGCGTACAATCTATGATATTCTTGTTCACCAATGTTGAAGAAGGACATCGTGGGGGGAATGGCAGAACTGGTGAGCGAATAGTACAGCGTCAGGAAATCGTCTAGTGTTTGCATGGGCGCCAATCGTGTTTCACAGTGCGGTATGCTTATAGCGGAATGTGACTTCGCCTCTCAAATTTTTGAATCGATCGTACAGGCTTCTGACCGTCGGTGGCGTAAGAACTGGCGAATTTTCGGGCGATCCAGTTCGCGCCGATATTCCATTGTTGTGCATGTTCGAAGGTAAGCATAAAACAACAATGGTATTCACCACATACCGCCAAAAAATGTGATGGCCCCCCATTAGCGGCGCTAGTTCTGTTCGCTCTGCCGACTTCAAACAGTTGAAGCCAGAACTTCGAGACGGTTTTCGTAGCAGTATAGAACTCACCTATTAATAATTGCCTGCCGAGCGTATTTCCCCAGTCTTTCCATCCGTGGTGGTGGATGTCACCCTCCCCCCCCCCCCCCCAGATGCTTCGCAACTAATTGACATACAAATGCGAGACAAACGCCAGCACCTTCAGCCAAGCAGTAAGTTCAATCGTATTAGACTTTCTGTTTGTGGGCGGCCTTCAGTGCAGGTCAAGAGTATTAATGTTTTAGAAACTTTAGCATGGGCAACTTGAAATGGAATCTGCACCAAGTGCAATTGGGATACGACTCCTAGTTAAGCAGATGTGAAATCACTTGAAACACTGGGTAAGCTGGATACTGCATAATCGAGAAGTCATACACTGCACTAGTCTGGACATGTTTTTTTTTTTGCTCTCGTGCCTACCTTGATTAGATAATGAAATATAAAGAAACAGCGTAACGATTATCAGGTCGCTCGTTTCCCATCTCCGAAAGCGTGAGCAGTAGCACGTAAGTCAGCTTCACGATTGTCCACTTGCTCAGGAATCCCGTGGCCAACTCAGGAACCCAATTTACACAGAAGCTCCACGTCATTCTCTGCAACCGGTACCGTCCTGGACTTCGAAACAACTTGAAAATACAAGCTGGTCGAGTTGGCCAGTAGGTTAAGTTAAGAAGCTCCCCTCCTCCACTCCGTTGTTGGCAGTGCCCGATAGTTTCTCCGTATTGACACTGCTGCTTCCCATTGTCAATCGGTTCAGTAGTAATTCGACCACTCTGCCAAGCCCGTCCGTGAAATGCGCCTTCTTCGTCCTTGTTCAGTGTGCAGAAGATTGAGATCGCAGTTCACAAGAACTACAACAATGCCTGCCCATCGGATTTAAATCCTCGCACAGGCAATTCAGATGACAGACGAACAGCTGCAACTTGAAAAGGAATTTACTTTCAGGCCGACTATTAAGCTAGAATAATTACGGCATAGTGCATCACGAAAATGGAGCGGATGGGTCGTAACGGAACCGTCACGACCTTGCACACAGCAACGCGAGATCGATGGCGACTCGCTGCGCTTTGCCGACGCCTGTTGCACACAATGCGCGCCTGCAGCATCTCTCTTGCCCACACGATTTGCTTGGCTTTCTTTGTACTCGCATGGCACTGGACTTCGAACGTTGCAATGAGTTCAGTCTGTATTGCCGCCGACGGGCAGAGTGAGCAGAGGACTGGCAGCCGCGGTCTGGTACGGACAGAGTGAGCAGAGGATTGACAGCCTGATTGGCAGAGTGAGCAGAGGATTGGCTCAGAGGATTGGCTCAGAGGATTGGCAGCCGCGGTCTGATACGCTCTGACGCTGCACACGTTACACAGCTCAGTAAATGCCGCTAATGTGATCGATACGTTCCTCGTACTGCCTACTCGCCGCACTTATCTGCCTTCAAATCAGAGAATCATCACGGAATAATGGTGACCTAAATCCGCCACAGTTTGAGGTGGAACAACGAGAACTTCAGTGCGGTGTGCATGTACCGCCGCAACTGCAGAAACAAATCGGCTTCCAGTTCTCAGGAAGTTCATTGTTGAGCAGTGGTAATGGGTAACACCAACGCCAGCAGCAGGCAGAGAATGGGCGAGAGCGCCGACTATCCTCTGCATTCGAACGTTTTTATCTTCATTCGGCTTAATTTTCAGGCAGATGTACATTCTGCACATGGCCACTATGAACCAAACACTGCCAAAAGTGAATAGTACTGTTGTTTTATTATCGTCCGTTCGAATTATTAACACCGGGCAATTTGATTGCAATGCTGTTTTTGCCGTACCACGACAAACACTTTTTGCTACAGTCGGCACAGGGTCTGGAAGCATGCACCATGGCCAGCTCGAGTGCTCGTTTGAGGGAGGGTGCAGCCATCAGAAGGTAGCCGATAGCTTCAGTTGCGGCCGTATTTCCAAGGTGTCAGGAAGCAGCGTTCTCCTAAAACTGTTCCCAAATGCAATCTCTGCTGTGCCAGTGCACATGCAAGTTGCCAGTTACCGACGTAATCCTGGGCGATATTCGACCCGAAGATTTGCTTCTCGGGTTGTACCGACCGAATTATGGGAAATCATCGGACGCATGTGGCTTAGGTAGAGGCAAGCAACATTACATTATTTCCAAAGTGCCCTGTCATATCGCAGGTATACTACGTACCGGTGTCAGAGGCATACGCTACGCAGTATTAATGTCAGCAGTTTTATGTTGCGATAATTATTCACAACGATTGAGGCAGTTAGCCATGTTTCAGTGGAGAACCGGAATGAGAACATTAGCATGGAAAATCAATTACCTCCTGCCGAGAAAACCAAATTGCCATTCACGAAGCCGATAGCGTGGTAGTAGCTAGTTGGTCTCGTAACCGGAAGGCCTCTGGCTCAAATTTCGCCAACTAACGGGGGTTGGAATCGCCCTCGACTATTCTGCGTGTGTTAATAGGCACGCCACATCGCCTGCACAGCTAAAAGTGGAAGGACACAAGAAGTGTTGGACAAATGACTCCTTCTTCGCTGTGATGCTTGCACGGCGTGTTAAGGCAGGACAAAATGAATCGCGTGATGGCCAAGGTGAAATAGGACACCCAGATGACGAGCACGTGTTGGTACACCTCACATGCACATACAGACATCATTCGCGTGCAAGCCTACCTTGGCCTGCGACTGTCGACTGGTACGTCTATGGTTCCAGCTTTCGACATCTAGTCGCTAACCAAATTATATTTTCTGGTACAATGCAGCATAAAAGCCTAGCTGACCTTCTGGCAAACATGATATTGCCGAATGCAACATCAAGACCAAGGTCACTAGTGGGATGCGTGAGAAGCAGCATAGTTTCCCGTGTTGGAACGCCATTCTCCCGTAATTTTCAAACTGGGAAAGATACAGAGATGAAGCGAAGACAAGTGAACTTGTCAAGATGCTCTGCAGCATGTGGTGCCAAAATACTTGACGGCAGGTCATGCAGCAACATTTGACCATGCAAGGGCACCCTCCTTCAAAGGTACGCTTTTCACCCCTTATCAATTGCTATACTTCGTGCGTGTCGGGAGCAAAAAGCAACAACAAAAAACCGGCCGAGTCAAATTCAGTATAGAAAACTATCCTAGAAAACAATTTGTTGCAAAAATGTCAACTTGGATCACACTAGGTGACCTGTGTCATTGGCCTAGGATGACCTATGCCCTATTCCTGTTATGTTGACACCAGTTGGGAGAATAGCGCTGAATTGAAATCCAGCGCATAAATCATACCAGCAGTTAATTTTCTGCAAAAAAATCAACTTAGACCAGCCCGAGTTAACTGGGTCATTGACCTGGAATAACTTTGAAAGAATGCAAACATTGTAACTTGCCTAGGAGGCATGTCACCTCATGCAATAAGATCACGTCATATCATTTAGCTGCTTAAATAGGACGATCCGATCGTCCTATGGGCGATCGGATCCGACCTGGGGTCACCTATTTCGGTGCTTTCTTGTGCACATGTGTATACTTCTGCTTGCAAAGCTTTTAGGTATCTTTGGAACAGTCTTTTTTGACAGCTCCTGAAAATGTACCGTAAGCTTGACTCCTCAAAACCGGTTACCTGACTTTGATCTCGGTCGCTCTGGATTCCTCGACAAATATTTGAACATCGAAGATCTGCTATTCAGTCGCCGGAAGCTATGACAAATTTGTGCGCGAACGCGCTAAGCGTTCGGCGGCTATCCAGGACAAATATGAGAGTAGAGAGGGGAGGATGGAAAACACGACCCCTCCCCGGCAGTTCTGGATATAAGCCTGGCAGAGTGAGAAACCTAACACATTCCTCCGGAATGGATGTTCAACTCGGTGGCCTGGGTTCAGTCATATTTTTTAGACGTTGTTTTATCCTCCGGCACGGATGTGTTTGCTGTTCTATACTTGCATGCATGTCATCCTTTTACTTGTTCACCCGTTTGCTGTATTCTGCTGAACTAAACCGTCAATGACGCTAGGTTTGAAAAACAAAACTGAAAAGGCATACGCTGCATGGGAAGTCTTCAGAAACAACGCTACACAGCAAGGTAACACCTGCTAGCCATATAGCAGACTGATGTCTGAAGTGGCACCCGCGCACAGGAAACGTCGACAATCTCTCAATTGACTATTTTTGTATTCATGAAAGATCACAGCAAACTTCGCTTATTCTCCTACGTATCGGGTTCCTACGTGAAAGGCTCTATTGATCATCACGGAGAATCAAAGGAAAAGTTTATTCACCAAGCGATTTACTATCGGCTTGCTCCGAGAAAACAGCCTCCTTCTCTGTAGCAAGCCTGCGCGGATAGCGCTCTGGAATTTGGTCCAACGCGTGTCGCACGCAGAACCGTCCTTGTCACCACCGTTCCGCAGGAACAATTATGCTCGCGGCCCACACGCGCCAACGCGCTCGCAACCTTCTCGCCTCCGTCGAACACAGAGCACGTGCGATGATTGGATGACGCGTGACCCGAGCGGCGACGACGTGAGCCAGTTGGACGCCCGGCGCTCTGCATCACGGGAGTGGCCTGTGCGTTGACTGGACTGGGCATCAACCGGGCAGTGACTGGGAGGCGCGTTGCCAATCTGCGCTTGTTTCCCGAAATCGATAACTTCAACAGTGAAGGGACGGCGGATCTCGGAGGTCGGTGCGGTTAGTCGGTCACTGTCTCAGAGGTCAGTCGGTCAGTCGGTCACTGTTTCGGAGATCGGTGCGGTCATTCGGTCGCTGTCTCGGAGATCGGTGCGGTCAGTCGTTCACTGTCTCAGAGGTCAGTGCGGTCATGTCTCAGAAGCCAACGTGGTCAGTGGATCGCTGTTCCAGAGGCCAGTCGATCACTGTACAGGAGGCCGGTGCGGCCAATCGGCTAGTGTCTCGGAGACCAGCGTGTTCAGGCAGCTGCCGCTCCACATCAAGCGATCGCATGAAGGCGGCCCTCCAAGCGGATATTAAAGCCCGACTGAGATCAGAAGGAAGTCGATTGAATTGGAGGGCCGTTTGGAAATATGATGTGAAGACCGCCTCTACATGCATGCCGAATAAGTCAGTGCGTACCGCAATTCGTGCCGCTACATATGCTGGAGTCGGGTAAATTATTATCTGTACTTGATCAAGAGCTCTTGCCTCCCTGCAGTGCCTTGTCATGCCGTACAGATGTAAATAGGAGCATGAAAAGTTGGCTGCACCATTCGTGCATCTATTCTAGTCTATCTAGTAATATCTTTGTAATGTAGTCACGGGTAACTTCTTAGCAACTAAAGATGACGTGATATATTTTTGACGATTTGAGCAGGAAATATGGGCTTGTGGGATCGTGAAACATCTAGGACAAACATGGCAAAACTGACAACGATTAAACGATTGAACGATTTGACTGCTGATACAATGAACACTCGCTTCGGAGCTGGTGACTGAGCGACCGATCGCGAGCTCACACAAATCCCCGCATGAGGCAACACTCCGGCAGAAGTGTGGCCTCATTCCCCCGCACACTCACGCGATGCAGCTCGCTTCACGTCGCGGCCGTTTCAAGGGCGAGCAACAAGTAACCGACGCCGTCGACTGCACTCCGGGCGGCGGCCGCGATCCAAACGCCGGCGGATGTCTGCCCCGCCGCCAATCGGCGGGCTCGGAGTCGGGCGCGCCGCCGCTGGCGTGCGGTCAGGTCGGGTCAGGTCACGGCGGCCGGCGCGCCACCTGGCGGCGGCGGAGGAGACGGCCGCGCGGGCCGGCACGGTGCGCCGCCCACCCGTCCACTGTTGCCGCCCGACTGGGCGGGAGTCGGCGGCTCGCACTGCCCGGCCGCCACGTCATCGATTTCGGGGCCGCTCAAACCGACCGACCTCGGCGGCTCTCAAATGGGCGGCCGCGCGCCGGGCCAGTCGCTCTTGACGAATTTCAACCGGCGGTTGTGAGCTTTTCAAATCGGCAGTTGCGAGAAGCCTTCCAGTGAATGATCGGATCTGGTTTGAGCCATTGTACTAGCGTATCTGAGCGTATCTGAGAAAGTGATACCGGATTTGGAACCGATATAAATGGACTCGAAAAAAAAAAAAAAAAATTGGTTTATATGCTCCATTATATGTGAACAGTTGCAAGTTGGCCACAGTTCCTGGAGGTCGAATTGGTCGCCGATGCAAACATTGTTCTCCATCGTTGCACCCTCCAACCCGACATGATGTATGAGGATGATCGTGACAAAATATCTTATCTTAATGCCAGTTGCCCCCCCCCGAGAGGTTGTGGGGCCCCGAAGAATCGCACCGTGGTTTGGAAAAATTGCGCCAGGCTCACTAAAAATGTCACTGGGACTCCCAAAATTCCTATTGGGGCCCCGAAATGTCGCGCATGGCCACTGAAAATGACGCTGAAGGTCCCAAAATCACACCAAGGCCCTTGAAGATCACATTGGGAGCCCCAAAAATCGTTCTAGGGTCCCTAAAAATTGCACTGAGGGCTGCAAAAAGTAGGACCCGGTCCCCTGCAAATGCCGCTTCGGTTCACAAGGTCGCACCTGGGCCCCCGAAAAGTCACGCCGGGGCCCCAAACATCACACTGGAGCCACAAAGGGTCGGACCGGGGCCCCTAGAAAGCAAGTTGGGGCCCAAAAACCTCACCTCACCACTCCTTAGGCTCCGACCTCACCGACAGTACTATACTACCATAAGTACTTCTCTAGTACTTCTTAACACCGGGGCCGCCACCCGCTACAATCCGACCTTAGGAGGATCGGACAGTTGCATTGACTTAACGTGCTGCTCCCAACGACTTAGCTCACTATTTGACTGGTCAGTTTCAGACGTTCCCGGGCTGAGTGACCACTACCCAATCACAATTAGGCTCAGCACGGACGCTATCCACCACACTAAGCTATTTAGACAATCTTGGAACTTGAAAAGAGCGGACTGGGCTAAATTCGAGGAACAGGTGGACCTCAACCTGACAACTTCAGAGACCAGTAAGATCGAGACAATACTAAGGGCCATCAGCTCAGAGACTCAGACCCAAAAAGCAACAAACCCAGGAAAAAGGCATCTACGCCATGGTGGACCCCGGACTGTCAAAGGGCAATCGCCGCACGGCGCCGTGCCCACAAACAATTCAAAAGATGCGTGTGCGAAGCACACCTATCAGCATACAGACAATCTCAAAAACACTGCCGGTGCACAATTCGAACAGCACGACAAAACTGTTGGCAGTCTTTTGCCTCTCAATTCAATAGGTTCACCCCTACCGGCAGAATCTGGGACCTGATGAAGCGTTTCAACCTGAAACGCCCACCACCCTTCCCGCAGCTGACGGTGAAAGGACAGGACATCACTGACCCACAACAAGTCGTAGACCACTTTAAGCTACACTACGCCAGCGTATCTGGCAACAGCAACTACGACACCACTACAGTAAGCGCTCTAGACGCCCTTGCCTCCAAAGCAAATTTTAGCTCCAGCAATAGAGAAATCTACAGTCAGTCGTTTACTATGCACGAATTATACCTTGCCCTCAGCAAGTGTGGAAACACGTCGGTTGGGCCGGACGACATCCATTACCAGTTTCTTAAACGACTTAGCAAAAACTCCATAACGTACCTACTAGCTGTCATAAATGAACTGTACCAAAGCGACACGTTTCCCGCATCCTGGCAAGAGAGCGTAGTCATTCCATTGCCAAAGCCGCACAAAGATCACTCCACCCTAAAAGGTTATAGACCCATCTCACTTACTAGCTGTGCTAGGAAGTTAGTCGAACCCATGGTCAACACACGATTGCGGCAATTTCTGGAACACAACTACCTGCTCGACGAATTTCAGTGCGACTTCCAGCGTCAAAAATCAACTACAGATAATCTAATTAGATTAGTGCATGACATTAAAAGTGGTCTACGCATCAAACGCACAACAGTAGCTGCCTACTTGGACATCACTGCCGCATTGGACCGAGTACACAAATCCGCACTGACACACAAACTCCACAAGATAGGCCTACGCGGACACATGGCACACTTCATTCTCAACTTCCTTAGAGACAGGACCCTTAAGGTCCGATGCGGCAGTGTCACGTCAAACACCACAACACAGGAGCAGGGCCTGGCTCAGGGGAGCGTGCTCTCACCGAGCCTCTTCATCATCATGATCAACGACATACTTGCTGACCACGCTGACACTTCACTTCAATACCCACTTTTCGCGGACGACATAGCCATTTGGACAAATGCTTCCTTAAAGCTGAAAAAAAAAGCATTCAAGCAGGACTAGACCACATTACAAAGTGGTGCAAAACATGGGGCTTCACCCTGTCCGCAGAAAAATCGGCCACCGTCACATATAATCGTCTCCGCCCAACACCCAAAACTCTACTTAAAATCGATGGCAAAGCCATCGAACAGGTGAAATGCTTCAAGTTCTTAGGAGTACATTTAGACAAAAAACTCAGTTTCAACATCCACATCACCTCCATCTCGAAGCGATGCGCGAAGCGATGCGCGAAGCGATGCGCGAAGCGATGCGCGAAGCGCGTCAACATACTACGTGCACTTGCAGGCACAGACTGGGGCGGAGACAGGAAAACACTACTGCAACTGTACACATCAATCAAACGACCCATCCTAGAATACAACAGCATCATTTTTGCCACCATTTCAGAAAGTCAGAGCCAAAATTTAGAAATCATCCAAAACAGCTGCATCAGAGCAGCCACAGGTGCCCACAGCACCACACCGATAGCCAGTCTTCTAGTGGACTCAAACACGCCCCCACTCCACGTCAGGAGGACACAACAGCTGTGCCGCTACCACATCAAAATCAAATCCATTAAAAATCATCCAGCACAGCGCTGCTTTACGCTTCACAGATACGACAAGAGCCGATTTGCGCGCAAACTTCCACCATATGGCATTCAAATTTCCACGGCTCTCTCAGATCTTAACTTCGCAATGCAATCCACTACAGCTCGACCGCCCACTAGGCCATTCTGGACTTTCAGTCAACCAAAGGTCGAGTACTTGCTCTCGGAGAAGAAATCCACTATCACATCGGCGGAAATTCTTGGCTTCTTCCACAAGTTCGCCGATGACAACAATCACAAATCACTCTTATTCACGGATGGGTTGAAACACGAGGCAAAGGTAGGCATCGGCATCACTGGACCAGGTCTCAGACTTTCCAAGCGTCTACCGGATAACTTCTCTATCTACTCCGCTGAAGCAATGGCCATTCTGGCCGCTATCACCATTCTCATGAGGCGTAAAGCTAGAAACGTAGTAATTTGCTCAGACTCCAAATCTGTCCTCCAGTCAATTAGCAACACCCACGACTGTCCACATCACTTCACTGATGGAATCCAACAACTCGTGGCCCATAACGTAAACATGAACTTTTCCTTCCTCTGGATTCCGGGCCACGCCAACACTCCAGGTAACGAAGAAGCAGACCGGCTCGCAAAGCAAGCCTTAGCATTGAACACTTACCCTAGCGTGGAATATTCGGTAGACGATTGCAAAGCACTCCTACAACGCCACATTCGCCAACATCAACAGATCACATGGACACAACACAACTCAACACAACACAAATCCAACCACACCCACGCAATCAAACCAACAATAGGCACATAGAACACATCAAGTCAATCTCACCGACAAAAAGAGGTCATCCTCACTAGACTTAGAACTGGTTGCACAAAATTAACCCAGCCTCAATTAGAGGGTGACCAATATACAACACCGCACTGCGGCACCTGCAACACCACGTTAAGCATAGGCCACATACTGCTAGACTGTAGCAGCTTTAACTCTCAAAGACAACCACTTAAGGCATTCTGCCAAAAAGAGGGCATCACCCTATCGCTTCCATCGCTTCTCGGTGACAAGCACCCATAACTCCTTCAATTGCTATTTGAATATCTGTATGCCACAAAACTAGCAGGAGCACTGTAGGCACCACACCACCAACAATCACATCAACTCGCAATGCATGACCGCGAAACACTCGTAGGAAACACGTAAATAGCCATCCCCGCATGGCGTCGGACGTACATGAGCCGATTTGCTTCTCAATTAGAAATAAATGGCTACCTTGCGGTGCCGTCGGAAGTAGATGAGCCGACTTGCTTTAGGAAAACATAAACAAAAATAAAAATAAAGCCATCGGACGTAGATGAGCCGATTTGCCTTGCAACTCATAACGTAAACGGCTATCCAGAGGTACAGCGGACGTAGAAGAGCCGAATTGCAAAACACCGTACTAACCCAACTGACAACCCTGCATGGCATGCTTAGACTAACCCGCTACTAACACGCGGCGGCCGGCGTGATAGGCGGTGTGGACAATTACCTCCTTGTTCGCACGGTAAAGATCCCTCGGTGCTCTTCGATAAGAGTAGGCTAAAGCCGGCACCCTGGCAAAATCAACTTCTCGCCACTCTCAAAACACCTCCACCCCCACCCAACCTACGAATTATTTTGTGGAGGAGTAAAGTAAAATGAACCATTTAGACATCAGGGAGCTGTCCACAACCCAGACCCTCGCCTTCAGCACCTAAAATATCACGGAAATTAACGTAAAATTCCTTAACGTAAATGTCCACTTGCCTGCACCTTGATCGCAAACGCTCGCTTTATAGACAGACATGTAACGTACTCGCTTTAAAGGCGGCGCAAATGCCCTTTATGGTCCGGCACGCCTAAAAAAATCACTCTCCCCCCCCCCCCGGACACATCGGGATCTTCGAAAACGCGCCTGTACCTCACACATATCATCGGTGCACAATAAAGCAACGAAACTCTAAACAAATCCGGGGTCTCAAGAATGTGACGAGCCCTTAACCAAAATTGGCTGTAGCCCTAGATGAAGAAAAGCACAACGGGTCCAAAAAAAGGAACAACTAGCTTGGGCCTCGGTTCGGTAGCCAATCTGGGAGCGTATATAACCAGATAGATTATATTGAGACATGAGGTACATCAATGCTCAGGGTGCATCCGGATTTCTTAGCCGCCAGAAGATGTCGGAAGAGAACTAATCATCGAATTGAATTAATCGAATTATTCCAGCGAACCGTCATACGAAGCATTCCGAACGTCAAATATGGCACAAGACTATCATGTGACAGCTATTAGCAAAATGTAAGAGGCCTAGCAGAAATCGGAGAATCGCACGAAGTGTGGCGAATGCACCGAATGGGTAATGCAGGTGTACGCGTGCACGAACGTTGGCGTTTTGGTGACCGGGCGTAATTAACTAGTATGCTTGAAGTTGGAAGATGTTGCACTTTTAAGTAATTTGTACAGGTGTAATTTTGGCAGTGTGAGGTGACTTATCAAGGGATACCAAAATAAAAACCTTCGAATAGGATGGGGGAGTTAGGGTTGAAATCCCGTGACTGAAAACGATGGTGGTAGATTAAGCCCGATACACAGGGCAATTAAGTTGGTCGCTAATTATTTCATGTAAAAATGAGCCCTTTTAAAAGCAGTGGTCGAAATCTGGGACTACTGTCTACTGTGTGCTTTGTCAGCCAGCTGCTGCGCCTGCATTGTTCTGTCGTTCTCTCTGTGCAATTGTCTGCTGGTCATTTTTTATTCGCACGACCACGTTATTTGTTTCTCGCCTCTATAGCAAGCCCACCATGTCCATCACATTCATCGCATGCACATGCTGCGTTATCACTGCCTGACCGGAACCCCCAGCACTCTACCCCCGCTCTCTGTCTGCCAAGTGCTGCTTAGCGGACATCGGACAGTTATTCATTAAACTCCCTGCAGTGTGAAATATATTACTGAACAGCGAGTGCACTGGCAGCTTGGAGATGAAAGCACTCTCTCCGATGACCCAGTCAAAGGGAAGACAAGATAGCCAGCCCAGTATATAACATGGCTGATACGAGAGCAAGCTTCAAGCCTGTTCAACCAGTGAGGCCATCACTCAGCTGCTGCTGCTGGGAGTCTCTGGCAACAGGGCGGCTCGCAAAGTGTAATTAGGAAGGCACGGGGTAACCCACTGCAGACATGTTTCAGGTATAGCAGTTAAGTAAACGCTTGGAACCTTTTAATTTCCAATGCACACACACACACACACACACACACACACACACACACACACACACACACACACACACACACACATACACACACACACACACATATATATATATATATATATATACCTATATGTAAATATGTATATATGTATTTATTTATTCATTTATTTATACATGCATTTGTTGCATTGTATTGTATTGTAAGGTATTGTAAGCAGATTGGTGAGGAAAACTGAAATGAATGAAAGCGTTCGTAAGCAAAATGTTAGCTTCTCCTCGCTCGTCGAAAGTTTTAAACTGACCATAAAGAGTTGTGGGATCAAACGATCAGAAGACTTCGCTTGTGATGGGAAATCATTTATTCCCATGGGCAGAAAATACCGAAGCCCTGGCATCTTCCCGAATACGCAGGGTTTTCGTGCATCAGGACGCTGTGAGCATTTGCGGTAATTATGCTCTTGCTCCAAAATCGATGGCCACTGCTGAATAAGACCTGATTGGCGTGGCTCTTCGCAGCAATAAGCAGTCATCTTCAGCGATATGAAGAGGTGCGTCGCTGCTCATCAGCACGTCACGTGCTTCACGTGTCACCACGTGTCAGCCGTCAGCCGGCAAGCGTGCCGCAAAATATTTAGCATGTCCCTTTTGACATCGTGTCGTAGGGCTCCGGCTAAAGCTGCACCGTGTCGACTGAGGGCACGTCGATGTCGTCCGACGTCGATGCGGCCCCTGGCGGCCCTTTCCCGAGCACGGCGGACGCTGACGACACAGCTGGTGACGTCATACATGGTCACGCGTGGAGTACAGATGGTCGAGCGCTTCGAGCAGTCGGGTCTCGTGGGTCGCCCGCGGCCATTTCGAGACCTTGGAAGGAGGGAGACGGCGTGAGTAGTGTAGAGGAGAAGGCGACTATGGTGGGGTGTGGACGCGGAAGGATCGGTGGCTATGGTTGTTCAGAACAGAGGTTGCACCCGGATGGTCCCACAAGGCGGTCGAATGGTGGGTAGGTGGTGAATTCTGAAGATGCACTAAGTGCCGTGCGTGTGCACTCAGATGTGATCCGTAGTGCCACCAGTGCACATTGTGTAATTGTGCTCGTCGCGTTGTTTCGCGCCAAATGTGCGCGGCATGCTCGTGCGGCGAGTTCTGAGCGCTCTTCCTGTCCGGGGACGATTCCACCCTCCGCCAGAGACATTCGCATGCGGCGAGCAGACCACGTCCGCGCAAAATCCACAACCGCCCGACGTGATCGAAGCTGATTGCTAACTGAGCGTCAATTTTCCCTCAAATGTTGACTACACGTACATACGAACGGACGAGTACTGCCATGGAAGCCAATAATGGCGCGGCCGTTCAATGGCCCTAGCCCAATCATCATCAAAAACTGTCCAACGCGCCTGCTTGCATGCACCGTTAATTTCAACGCGCCACCTTCCGCGGCGCGTGCTGCTCCATGCATGACGACATACGTGAGCAGCCAGCTGACAAGCAAGGCCTCTGGTGAGTCGGCAAAGCTGGTCCAGGTCTTGACGGGTCCGACGACATTGGCTTTCGCCAGCGGCGGTGGGGATCATGCGGCTGGGGTCAGGCCGGACAGCGGGCTTCTCTCCAACGGTGCCAGAGAGCTCTCAATCTTGCGAC
The DNA here is from genome assembly GCA_034440615.1 of Ashinkailepas kermadecensis. Taxonomy (NCBI): domain Eukaryota; kingdom Metazoa; phylum Arthropoda; class Thecostraca; family Neolepadidae; genus Ashinkailepas; species Ashinkailepas kermadecensis. The sequence continues at coordinate 84,305 of JAOTOM010002206.1, forward strand.
CGGGGTCACGGGACTGGAACGAAATCATTCACCGCAATCCCGGGATTAGGTTCGACTGAATCCCAGCACTCGGTGTGTCGCGCTTCATGTGCTTCTCATTTGAAGTCCAATCGCACAAAAATCGCCTTCTTCTTCATGTTTGCATTAATGTAAATGCAATGTACACACACCGATACGCACATACAAAACACACACACACAGACACACACACCTACACACACACACACACCTCTTTCCGGACAGGCACTTTCACATCTTTCTGCGGCGAACGCCACTTGAGGTTCCGGGATTCACAGGGAACCTGCCCCATTTGGACCGGTTGGAAATTCACACAGAGCCGATGATGGTGTACCATTTGTTGCGTTGTTGCCCTTGTTTGCGCAACTGCGACTGCTGTTTGCTCGCAGGCCGGCGCTATCCCAGGCGTTGAGTGGTGACGGCGCATGTCTTCGTGGTGTGCGCGATACTATTGCTGCCCACACCGAAGAAACAACATATTCAACGCGAGGTGACCAAATAGACTGATGCATATACCTGGGACCAGATAATACCAACTGACCAATATTGAACCTTCAGGACTAAATTAAGACAGAACGGACAGAGGCAGAGGCAGAGGCAGGCAGACAGTGAGGGACATACGGAGACACATACAGAGACAGAGTAAGAGCAACAGCAAGAGTAAGAACAAGAGAAAGAGAAAGAGAAAGAGGAGGTAGAGGAAGATGCAGAAGCGGAGGAAGGCGCAGAGACAGAAACGGAAACAGAGTGAGAGAGAGAGAGAGAGAGAAGAGAGGGTGGAGATGGAGATGGAGATGGAGATGGAGATGGAGATGGAGATGGAGATGGAGATGGAGATGGAGATGGAGATGGAGATGGAGATGGAGATGGAGATGGAGATGGAGATGGAGATGGAGAGGGATAGGGCGATGGAGAGGGAGAGGGAGAGAGGGAGAGGGAGGGAGGGAGAGAGGAAGAGGGAGATAGGGAGAGAGGGAGATAGGGAGAGAGGGAGCGAGAGCTCCCTGGGGCGACGTGAAGGGCCCCTGGATCTCCGAAAGGGCCCCGGGTTCAAGGAGAAGACTTTGGGGTGTAGGGGCGCATCGACTGCGCCTGTCATGCAGCCTCAAGGATAATGTCCCGGACCGATGAAGAGGGCCACTGGTCAACGAAGAATGCCAACGGGCAGATGAGGACCCTGGGCCCTGATGAGGACCCTGGGCTGAGCCAATGTGGGCTTCTCGGTCGACTGAGGGGTCCATGATCGTTGGAAGGGCTCCCGGGCTGACGAAGGGGCCCAAGCCAATATGAAGGGCCTCTGGGCTGGTGGCGGTGCTCAAGCCGAAGCAAGTCTCCTGATTTTATGAGCAGGTCGTAAACTTTCGAAAAAAGGGCGCCTACCTGACCGAAAAGGCTCTGGATCGTTAAAGACGGCCCATGGGATGACGGATGGGCTCCTAGTTACCGGAGATGATCTCGCGCCGTCAGAAAAGGCCCCTGGGCGAACGCGCGGGGTCCAAACCGTACAAGCAAGGGCGTCGCCACCGGGGGGGAGGGCAGAGGGGGCCAGTCGCCCCCCTGCCGTGAGACTGGGGGGCGCCGCCCCCCCTGAAATTTGAGGAGGCCCCTATCCGGAAATGCACAGGAAAAAGGTGAGCAAGGAGGCCGACCAGACATGAGAGGAGGCCTCCAAGACGTGAGAGGAGGCCACTAATTTGAAGAAGGAGTCACCTAGGAGAGGATAGGAGGCCCCAGAAATCAAGAGAGTGCCAACAATTGGCACGGATGCCCCCAGGAATGTAAAGGTGGCCCCCAGGATTGCAAAGGAGGCCCCCAGGATTGCAAAGGAGGCCTCCAGGATTACAAAGGAGGCCCCCAGGATTGAAAAGGAGGCCCCATGATTGAAAAGGAGGCCCCAGGATTGCAAAGGAGGCCCTCAGGATTGCAAAAGATGACTCCAGGAATGCAAAGGAGGCCCCCAGGATTGCAAAGGAGGCCTCTATGATTACAAGGGAGGCCCCAGGATTACAAAGGAGGCCCCCAGGGTTGCAAAGGAGACCCCCAGGATTGCAAAGGAGGCCCCAATACGGGAAGGGAGACCTCAGAAAATGAGAGAAGGCCCTAAGACGGAAGAGAAAGCCAGTGGATATGAGATGAGGTTTCGGAGACGCAAAAGCAGCCCCCAAAACGGGTAAGGTTCCACCAAGATAGAAAAGGATGATCCAGAAAAGTGGCAGGAAGCACTTAATTCGGAAGAGGACGATATAAGATTGGAAATAAGACCCTTTGATGAACGAGGAAGCCCCTAAAATAGGAGAGTAGGGCAATTAGATAAGAGGGATGGCTCCAGGCGAGAAAGAAGGCTTCAAAACGGGTAAGAAGGTCCCCAGGAAATGAGAAGGTAACTGAGATAGGAAAGGTTGCTTGTAATTTGGAAGAGGAGGCACCTGAAAGAGAACAGGAGTCCACCAGGAGACAAAAGGCCACCCTTAAAATGGGCAAAGATAGAATCAAAACGTAGAACAGGAGGCCCCAAAGACGTGAGAGGAGGCCCCTAATTTGGAAAAGAAAGCCTCTAGAAAAGAAAAGGAGGCCCCTGCCGGACTCGAGAGGAGTCCCTCGAGATGGAGTAGGAGGTCTCCAGGGCCGAATGAGGCCCGACGACCGGAAGGAATTCCCAGGAAATGAGAGAAGGCCCTTAAGATGTGAGTGGTAGGTAGCAGGTATGGAAGGAGGCGAGGTTTCCAAAATTGAAGATCCCCCAAGACGGGTAAGCTTTGCGAGGACAAAGGAGGAAGCCCACGAGGCGTGGCAGGAGGCCCCTAATTTGGCAGAGGATGCCCCTAGAACATGAGAGGAAGCCCCATGCCATGTTAAAGGGGCCCCAGGATGTGGGAGGAGGCCCTCCAAAACAGGAGAGGCGGACCATTGAATATGGAGGAGGGTAGGACGCACGAGAAGACGTCCAAAACCGGTAAAGAGGCTCCAGGAAATGAGACGAGACCCCTAAGACGCGAGAGGTCTATAATTTCCAAGAAGCCCCTGAAATGGCAGGAGTCGTGCCGGGGTACTTGAAAATCACGATATGGGCCCAAAAGATCCTGCCGGGGCCCCTGAAAATCACGCTGAGCCTAGGGATACAAAAAATTCACGCCTGGACCATGAAAATCACGCTAGGGGCACGATGCCTTGTCATCAGGTGTCATCACCACGATGTCATCAGGTGCCTTGACAAATCGCGTACGGCATCGAAAAACATACCGGAGCTCGAAGAAAATCGAGGTGAGATACAAAAACAGGGCGCCAGGGACTCGAAAAATCAGGCCGGGATTCGGAAGTTAAAGAAAATTCAGAAGAGATCTACAACAATCGCGTTGAGCCCAGATAACTGGCGTTGGATCCCGGAACCACGCGCCTGTGCGCGATAAGTCGCGCTTGGACCCAGAAAAATCGCACCACCACAAACAACACAGCGGGACCCTAAGAGCACAACGGGGACCGAAAATGCGACTGGCTCTCCAAAGCGCAGTCTCGCAAAAAGCGACAGGGCCCGAAAACATGCGTTGTAGCCATAACTATATATACCGGGAACTCTAAAAAAAAAAAAAAAAACACCGGAAGCTCTCAAGGCATACAGGGGCCATACGAGCGCACAAGGGCCTGAAAACGAGCAGGGGTTTCGAAAATGCGTTGGGCTTCTAACAAAAATGGATTGGAGCCCTAAGACACATCCGTAGACGAAGAAATACGAAACGGATCCAAAGAAATACGCTCAGGCAGGGCCTCGGTTCGGTAGCCAACCTGGAAGCATGTTTAATCAAAGATATGAGGTGCATCAAAGCTCAGCGGGTATCCGCATTTCTTCACCATAAAATATTGGAATTAGGAAACTTATGATCGAATTTAATGAATCGAATTTTCGCAGCGAACGCCCATACGAAGCATTTTATCACGTCAGATATGGCGCAAGTCTATCATGTGGCAGCAATTAACAAAGCGTAGGAGGCCCAGCAGAATCCGTAGCATCGCACGAAGTGTGGCGAATGCGCCGAATGCGCAAGATGGGTGTGCACGTGCACTGACGTTGGCGTCGTGGCGACCGGGCACTATGAACTGGAATGTTTGAAATTGGGAAATTTTACATTTTAAAGTGATATGTGTAGGTGTAATTTCAGCAGTGCGAGGTGACTTATGAAGGGATACCAAAAGAATACATTCGAACAGGGTGGGGGACCTAGGGTTGAAATCCGACGAATCAGAAACGATAGTGGTAGATTAGGCCCCTCCACAGTATAATTCAGTTCATCACTAATTATTTTACTTAAAAAGGTCCCCTTTGGCAAAATAGTGGTCGAAATCGGAAGACTTTATTGAGTAGTTGGACCCCCTCCAAATACGTTTGTCCCCCTCCCTTTAACGCAAATATAGGTACGTCACTGGTCCCCCAATAATTTTCAGAAACTTACGCCCATGGAGCAAAGCCAACATTGCGGGGACAAATTCCCCCTCACAAGCATACAAAACAACACCGATGCCCCATATGAAATTGGAGGAATGATGTTTTAAAATGTATTTTCTTCTACAAAGTTGTCTTCTGTGATTACAGCCTGCATGATTAGAGCTTCCCAGCTTCAATACCTTCTTTATAATTTACATAATTATATATTTATATTATATTATAATTATACATACATCTATAATACATAATTATACATAATAATACATACATAATATAATTTAACGACATAATTTACAAAACGGTACAGCACAGCGATAACCATGGGCGTGACCGCGTGGAATTCGAAGGTTTTGATGTCCATGATATTAGCAACGCATTCGCATTCGCATTCAGCATCCTATTCGCATACTCTTCGAATTCGTTCATTTTTTTCAGGATATGATCTTTGTCGCTTGCAAAAGTAAGGCACACAACGATTCTTCAGTAGGACGAGCGGTTCAATCTCCAGAGGTCCAGAGAAGTCACTCGGGTCAAAAACGGTGTACCGTATAAAATTCGAAGTATTTCACTTACCCGAATGATTCCAACGCCTAGATGTCCGCTGTCCATCAAAGATGCAGCACGTCGAATTACGTGAACTTGAATGTCATAGTTTGACCTCAGGTCACCGAAGTTGGTTTTATTCATGCACTATATCTATGTACGGGGTACCGAATAAAGTCATGGTGGCACATTGGATATACCTGATTTTTGCAGGTCATAGTCTACATAGCACGTACATAGAGCACATCAATCAAAATGACCCATTATGGCCACTGATTCATCACCGTTCGCCAAAAAAAACAAAAATGCATCTATACCAAATTCTTGTGTACCCGATAATTTCCGCAAAATTTTACTTGGCACGACGAAAAAACACCCAGACATTGGCTATGGCCCATGGATGCAGCACATTGAAGCATCTGGCCTACAATCTTATAGTTTGACCTATATTCGCAAAATACTGTTTTGACCATGAATTATTGCCAGCTACGGGGTACCTGATAATACCCTCCTAAATACATTCATCGGATGGACATTAGCACCAAAAAATCTCCCATCGGACAAGAAAGCAGCACATCCAAGCATGTCACCTTCAAGCTTACCATTTGACCTCAGGTCAACTTAGACTTTAACATTACACCCTATGGGAATATCACGGTGTACCGAATAAAATGTTCCTAAATACATTTATCCGATGGATATTAGCGTCGAATAATCGCCCACCGAGGAAGGACGCAGCATATCCTAGCACGTGCCCGTCAGCGCAAGCGTTTGACCTCAGGTCAGGATTTATGAAATTCAGAAAAAGAAAGTAGTCCACTTGGGTACCGTATGTGGGCCAAACGAAGCATTGAATGTAGACTATCTCAACACTGATGCATACACTAGCAACACAAGAAGCAGCACACTGCGTGACCTGACCTCTATCGATGACGCATTTCGTCAGATAGCACTAGCGTCCCATTCAACAACGCATTCAAAAGCGAATTCACGAATGTTCTCCGATTCGTCTGAAAATTTGACACAACCTTCGCAGACATACTCGTACATGCATCTCGAAACCATTTTCTGCTACGACGAACCATTTCGCATGCCAATATGATAGCGGTGGCACAAGCGTTTGAATTATTCCAATAAGTGAATTCTCCGGCAAGTTATGCGGTACCCCAGATTTGAACCGGCTGACCATTTCGCCTCCGAAGGCGAAATGGTTCGTCGTAGCAGAAAATGGTTTCGGGATGTATGTACGAGTATGTCTGCGAAGGTTGTTTCAAATTTTCAGACGAATCGGAGGACATTGGTGAATTCGTTTCTGAATGCGTTGTTGAATGGGACGCTAGTGGTTCCTGATGAAATGCGTCATCGATAGAGGTCAGATCGCGCAGTGTGCTGCTTGTTGTGTTGCTAGTGCATGCATCAGTGTTGAGATAGTCTACATTCAATGCTTCGTTTGGCCCACATACGGTACCCAAGTGGACTGCTTCCTTTTTCTGAATTTCATTAAAACTGACCTGAGGTCAAACGCTGACGCTGACGATCACATGCTCGGATGTGCTGCGTCCTTGCTCGGTGGGCGATTCTTCGACGCTAATATCCATCCGATAAATGTATTCAGGAAATTTGTTTTCGGTACACCGTGATATTCCCATAGGATGTAATGTTAAAGTCTTCGTTGACCTGAGGTCTGATGGTGACCTCGAGTGACCAGTTGACTTGGTGTGCTGCATGCCACCCTGATAGCGGTGGCACAAGCGTTTGAATCATTCCAATAAGTGAATTCTCCGGCAAGTTATGCGGTACCCCAGATTTGATCTGGCTGACCTTATCGCCTCTGAAGGCGACATGGTTCGTCGTAGCAGAAAATGGTTTCCGGATGCATGTACGGATATGTATGCGAAGGCTGTGTCAAATTTTCAGACGAATCGGAGGAGATGGGTGAAATGGTTTCTGAATGCGTTGTTGAATGGGATGCTAGTGCTACCTGATGAAATGCGTCATCGATAGAGGTCAGGTCACGCAGTGTGCTGCTTCTTGTGTTGCTAGTGCATGCATCAGTGTTGAGATAGTCTACATTCAATGCTTCGTTTGGCCCACATACGGTACCCATGTGGACTACTTTCTTTTTCTGAATTTCATAAATCCTGACCTGAGGTCAAACGCTTGCGCTGACGGTGACATCCTCGGACGTGCTGCGTCCTTGCCGGGTGGGCGATTATTCGACGCTCATATCCATCCGATAAATGTATTCAGAAAATTGTATTCTGCACACCGTGATATTCCCATAGGGTGTAATGTTAAAGTCTAAGTTGACCTGAGGTCAAATGGTGAGCTTGAAGGTGACATACTTGGATGTGCTGCTTTCTTGTCCGATGGGAGAATTTTGGCGCTAATGTCCATCCGATGAATGTATTTAGGAGGGTATTATCAGGTAGATGGCAATAATTCATGGTCAAAACAGTATTTTGCGAATATAGGTCAAACTATGAGATTGTAGGCCAGATGCTTCAATGTGCTGCATCCATGGGCTATAACCAATGTCTGGGTGTTTTTTTCGTCGTACCAAGTAAAATTTTGCGGAAATTATCGGGTACACAAGAATTTGGTATAGTTGTATTTTGGGGACTTTTTTGGCGAACGGTGATGGATCAGTGGCCATAATGGGTCATTTTGATTGACGTGCTCTAGGTACATGCTATGTAGACTATGACCTGCAAAAAATCAGGTATATCCAATGTGTCGCCATGATTGTACTCGGTACCCCGTAAATAGACATAGTGCATGAGTAAAACCAACTTCGGTGACCTGAGGTCAAACTATAACATTGAAGTTCACGTAATTCGATGTGCTGCATCTTTGATGGACAGCGGACATCTAGGCGTTGGAATCATTCGGCTAAGTGAAATACTTCGAATTTTATACGGTACACCGTTTTTGACCCGAGTGACCTCTCTGGACCTCTGGAGATTGAACCGCTCGTCCTACTCAAGAATCGTTGTTTGCCTTACTTTTGCAAGCGACAAAGATCATATCCTGAAAAAATGAACGAATTCGAAGAGTATGCGAATAGGATGCTGAATGCGAATGCGAATGCGTTGCTAATATCATGGACTATTTGCACTATTTGCACATGGTTTTGCACTATTTATGCATTGTCATTGTTACATTGTTGCATTGCCATTGATGCATTGTTGTTCAATGCTTGTTCTTGCCGTGAATTTATTCGCGGAGGATTTATTATTGTAGCTTCTGTGCCAAGTGCCTTGCAGCCAGCACCAAATGTTATAAAAAAAATATAAAATAAAAATCCTTAAGATGACGATCAGAAAACCAATTAAATCCACTTCTCGTTATCACCTTCGCGAAATCGTCGTCCTAGGACTGAGAAATGATCGTTTAAGCTTGTTTATGAGATCAAGCTGGTGGGGATGACCAACAGTAGTGATGAACCTAGCTATATTCAGTTAAACTTGGTGGACATAGAAGTGGGTTGATCAATGGGAGATATCTTTAAGATATGCTCAGCATGAGCCCCACCAGCCCGCTACAATCTAGAGGCCAGCGGGAAGATGCTTCTCGTCGATAAAGCATAAAGATATTGGCTTGTTTTGGCTCTGACGTATTTATCTACATTTGCTTATTTATACCCTGGTATGGCTCAGTTCTCAGCGAAAAAAAAATCTTGCTATTGCGTTTTGCGTAAATGATGCACCATGCCAAGAACAAACAAGACATCAATATGAAATCATGTTCCCATTCGGGAACCATACTAAGAGCCTAAAAAAGCAATAGGAGGCCCTAACACAGTGGAAGCCCCCTTTCGGGGAAGCAGGAGGCCCCCTATCAACATTGCCCCCTGGAAGAATGTCGTGGCGACGCCACTGCGTACAAGAGCCCCTGGACTGATGGAGGGGGCCCAAGCTGTGCAAGTGAGCCACCGACCTGACAGAAGAGGCCCTGAATCGCCAAGAAGGGTCCCTGAGCCGACGGAGAGGATCCCTAGCCGCAGGAGGACCCCGAACCATCGGAAAGTGTCCCGAGCCGGTATGAAGGGGGCCTGGGCCGGGCAGAGGAGGTGAAGCAGATCATGGGCCTCTGGAGTAATTGAGGTCCAAGCTGCTAAAAGAGAGGGGTCTGGTGGTAGCGGAGTGTGCTGCACCCTGAAGGGGAGCCCCTGAGCCGACGGACGGGGTCCCTGACCGGGACATGCCGGGCCACTGGGTCGGCTTCTGCTCACACTGATGGATACGGACCCAAAGCTGACAGCGTTCCTCAGGCCGATATAGATGCTCCCGAGCCACGTAGACTGTCGAAACGGAGGGTTCCGGGTACTATGTGAAGGGACTCTAAGGCCATGAAGGGCCCTGGGTTGTTAAAAAGCAGTGGCGTAGTCAAGGGGATGAAAAGGCACCCGCACCCATCCCCAGGCGAGTCAGGGAGGCCCTCGGGGCGACCGCAAAGCTGGTAGGATATGCCTTGACCGCGCTCATAGGAATGGACCCTGATGGCTGAGGAGTCAACCCTCAGAGCTGCAATTCACCTGAGTTGAGCTAGACAAGGCTATTGAGGTCTGTGATGACCCCCTAAGAGCAGGAGGGCCCCGAGAGATTAAGAGGACCTCTAAACGCCAGAGAGGACTGGACTGGGGATTCTCCTGAGATTGAGCAGGGACCTAATGTATGAGCAAGGTCTCGTGAGCAAAGTCCCTGATAAAAAAAAGATGTGTGTGCTGGCGAATGCTTTGAGGAATACTGAGGGGCCCGCCTCGAATTCAGAATCCTTGAAACGAATGTCGCCGATAACTAGGAAGCACTTCCAAGTTAGTTGGCTTGTAGTTTAACACGCGCCCTGGAGAGGCCTCTGAAAATTCCGCCCCCTAAGATCTCGGCTCCTATTAAAGCTGGAGGCACGAAATTCGCAGGGTGGATGGAGTACGGTAGTGATCTCTATTGTGTGCAAATGTCATGACCTTAGGTCACTATCTTTCTTGTTTGAGCTTCGCTTCCTCATTGTTATGGATCGCTGTGATTGTGCTTAAATGCTCCAAAATGGGCATCAGTGATGTTTGAACATTACGAATGATGCAATACAGATGCTAGACACGACATTTGACCTCAGGTCACATAGCAGCACCTTATAGCAGCACCTTATCAGGTCAGTTACCTGTTCCAGTTACCAGACGGGCCGCCGCCCGACTGCTCCGTCAGGCAGCTCAGCGCAATCACGACGTAACGAAGAAAGGAGTGAAGTACATGAATAAAGTATGGAAACGCAATGACAAACAGTACAAACGACAAACAGTAGT
>JAOTOM010002207.1:0-94689 GCA_034440615.1 Ashinkailepas kermadecensis
AAACTATCGCAAAGATCATTCTAAAGGAATTCATCCCTCGTCATGGGTGTCCTCGGTTGATCATCAGCGATCAAGGGACAGAATATTGTAATGAACTTTTTGGATATCGTAATGAAGGAATTGGGTGTGTCAAGGATACACACATCAAGTTATCACGCACAATCGAATGGAAAAACAGAACGCTTTCATAGAATCATGAATGACATGATCGCCAAGAAAGTGAGCGAAAATCAGTCTCAATGGGACCAAATTTTGGAACCCTGTTTGGCTGCATATCGAATGAGCAAACAGGAATCAACAAATTATTCCCCATTCTTCGTAATGTACGGCCGTGATCCTGTATTGGCAGTGGACACGGTGCTCAAATTACGCGATCATTATACTGGTGAGGATTATGTGCCCGTGATGTTTGAAAATCTTCACACCGCGTATCAACATGTCACTCAAAATTTACAAGATTCCCGTGAACGTAACAAAACAATTGTTGCACAAAAAAGCACAAGAATCCACTTTCATCCCAGGCGATGCTGTTTATTATCATGACCCCTCAATCAGGCCTGGTGATTCTCGCAAGTTTACATTGCATTGGAAACCGTACTTTCGCGTCCTTGAAAAGAAGAACAAGGACAACTACTTGATCAAAAACATGATCAATGGCAAAATCAAGATTGTGCATTCCGAAAATTTGAAATTACGCGATACCAACGACGTCTGGAATAGAACATATGATTCTCTTAGTCGGCCAGTCCAAGTTAAGACAAGAAGAGAAGAAGAACCACTCCGGCATCAGCCACTGCGGGCCGCGAGACTCTCTTTTGGTGATCGACTACGGTACTCAGAGGCGCCGGAGTCATGGCGTACTCCGATGGTGCCACAAATTGAACAGCAGACGCTGTTGCAGCCAGAAGCGAGGAAGGCCGATATATCTCGTCCTCTGCACGCACAGGACGTTGCCAATGAAGAAAGCAAGGACAAGAATGCTTTAGACCCTTCAATAGTAAGCCCGCCAACCGTTTCTGATCATTCCCTGCCGTCGTCGGACGACAGGATTAGCGGAAAGTGATGCCTTACACCCCCGACTCATCGATATGACCTTCGTTCCAGATGGCGCCACGATGAAGGGTCCGAACCTGAGGCGCAGGTTGCAAGAAAGTCCGAACCTGAGGCGCAGGTTGCTAGAAAGTCCGAACCTGAGACGCAGGTTGCTAGAAAACGTCCGTCATCCCCAGACGCTGACGAGAGTACCATTGACAAAAGACCACGTATCCACGACGATCGATGTTCTTCTCCCGAAATGAACATCTCGCATGTTGCTGTTGCTCAGACACCATGTGACTTCCCGACAGATTGTAATAACGGTCACAATCAGTCAAACTGGATACCATTGGTCCAACGTGTTGTCCTGTCGGTGCTGGATCTACTACCGCCTTTTTGGCGCATGTAAATCAACTCTGCTTACGTTTCAGAACATGATGTACTCAAGGAGTGTTCCGATGTTTCATGTTTGGCTCTTCCTATCTCCTATCTCCTGCGACCTCAGGAATACCACGGTGGGATATCCACATGGAATTACCATCCTGCCAAAAGCGAGGATTTGCCCTGCCTCGTTTCCCCTTCCTCTTTCTGCCCCACCTCCTCCTATACCCGAGTCAGATCTGGAGCCAACAATGTCTCATGTTCCTGAGGAGTCATCCGCCGTCTCATCATTGTCCCCTACGTCTCTGGCTATGGTGCCAGAACGAGGCGCCATGCCACCGATCGCGGAGGAGCCGATGCCGTTACGAGGCACCGATCCACCGGCCGTGGAAATGACGCTCCTACATGGCGTCCTTCCACGCTCCCTACTGAGTCGCCGAGGCCATCAGGTGTGAGGCCTGCTACCGAACGTCTCTGGCTATGGTGCCAGACGAGGCGCCATGCCACCGATCGCGGAGGAGCCGATGCCGTTCCGAGGCACCGATCCACCGGCTGTGGACAGGACGCTCTTCCAAGGCGTCCTTCTACTACTCCCTACTTAATCGCCGAGGCCACTGGGTGTGAGGCCTGCTCCCCACTGGATCGCCGAGGCCACCGGGTGTGAGGCCTGCTCCCCACTGGATCGCCGCGGCCACCGCCAGGTGTGAGGCCTGCTTGTGTATATCGACCTATCGTAGTTGTCCCTGTCACAGCGACCACTCGATTGTCGCCGCGCAGCCTTCACATATGGTCGTCGCGTGTCGGATTTCGTGTGTGTTCGTTTGTGTAGCTCGTTTGTGTCTTATAGCACATTGTGTATTGTCGCGTGTAGGATTTAGTGTTCGTGTGTCGGTTTCCCGTCGCGTTGCGTCGTTTGGCGTTGTATTGTGCTTCTTGCCTCTCGATAGCCAGCTGCGCCTGGTTCCATCTCGCTTATGCCCCGTTTTTTTTTCTTCGCCCTTCGCCTCTTCTTAGGCTCCGGTCGACGTATATTGGTCCCCATTATACTTCTTTTGTAAGGGGGGGAGGTATGTAACGGTTCGCCAGGCCATGTCGTGTCACGACGCGCGACTCTGTACTCCGGCAAAGCTGCCGACTGCGACTCCCCAGCCCAAACGCTTCTGTTTTGCAGCCTATTGGCCGTTATTGCCAATTATTGCCCAGTCACATAAATCTCTCAATCTCGCGCACGCACCACTCGCACCTCCGATATTTATGGAACTGTTTAGATACTTCGTCGCATCGCCTGAAAACCAGAAACGCTTCTGTTCTGCAAGCTCTGGCTTTTTAGCCATCATTGCCAATTATTGCCCAGTCACATAAATCTCTCAATCTCGCGCACGCAACCACTCGCACCTCCGAGATTTATGGAACTGTTTAGATACTTCGTCGCATCGTCCGCAATGTATTGTCTCCCGCACGCTCGCCCGAAATTCTAGATAGCACCAATAGGCCATTATCAGAAGCTGCACGAGCAGCAGAATTCAATTATCTCAGCTACGCAGCGTTCCTGCAACCGGCGCAAGCCGTATATATAGAGGGCCCCCGTCGAACAGAGGTTAGGTAAGCTTAGGAGGGCAAGCTGCGAACACCTCCGGGAGCGAGTCGTGTTGCACTCGCTCTCGTGACGATAGACTCAGACAAGTGTTGTTGTGTCGTGTTGTGCTGTGTTGAAGTGACGAAAGTCTCTACCGCGTTCCTCTGAGTCGGCTGACACGCTATCAAGTATAGCGCAACCACCCCAAGACCTGTGTGAGTTGCATCTGCATCACTAGACTATCAGCGAGGCGCAAGTTGTATTGTTTGTTTGACTCATTTGAATGAACTATAAACACATTCTACCGTCTGGCCCATCTATTGAGTGGAGGAGAATCATTGACCTGGCCTCAGGCACGTCGTCGGTACGAGCCATAGAAAACGACTGGGCACTGGACGACATCGGCACAGCAGCTATATTCACAGGCAGGAGGTCGCCGACGAGAGGAGACGTGGGGCTGTCCACAGGTGACTTAAGTGGGCGGTTACAAGAGCTGGCGGACCCTGATCACAGCTGGCGGCCCCTGATCAGAGCTGGCGGCCCCTGATCAGAGCTGGCGGCCCCTGATCACAGCTGGCGGACCCTGATCACAGCTGGCGGCCCGTGATCAGAGCTGGCGGCCCCTGATCACAGCTGGCGGCCCGTGATCAGAGCTGGCGACCCCTGATCGGAGCTGGCGGCCCCTGATCACAGCTGGCGGACCCTGATCACAGCTGGCGGCCCGTGATCAGAGCTGGCGGCCCCTGATCGGAGCTGGCGGCCCCTGATCACAGCTGGCGGACCCTGATCACAGCTGGCGGCCCGTGATCAGAGCTGGCGACCCCTGATCGGAGCTGGCGGCCCCTGATCACAGCTGGCGGACCCTGATCACAGCTGGCGGCCCGTGATCAGAGCTGGCGGCCCCTGATCATTGAAAGTGAGCTGGCGGCCCCTGATCACAGCTGGCGGCCCCTGATCAGAGCTGGCGGCCCTGATCACAGCTGGCGGCCCCTGATCAGAGCTGGCGAACCACAACGCTACGACTATGGAATCGAGATGTGTGATGTGTATCTGTGAATCCTGTTCATAGTGTGGATGAGGAAACGTCTGGATACTAGATATATGTTAACTACCGCAGGTATGCACATCCATAGTGACACATTTCGACGCGATTATTCCATTCGAATTCCATTCCATTCGAATATCCATTCCACTCGAATTGATTCAGCCGGCGGTTCCGTTTCGGTGAGACCTCCGGTGCATTTCAGCTGTCACTAATTGTGCATGCACCGTCCTCGCCTACAACAAAATTGAAGCAAGTGAATGAAATTAGGTAGTGGCGACACGTGGTATGTGTTCAGGGTTCGTTATGCACTTCCACTTCTCATAATCTCTGAAGAATGCTAGTTGGCTTCAGGAGCATGGTTGGCAACAGCCAACTGAAATTAGTTCATACCGGTAGTTTATTCCGATTAAATCCAGTTTGAAAGGAGTACCAGAAAATGGTGTTTCGTTGTTCCCCTGGTTATTTTCGTGAGTTGCAGTATCTCGCATTGCGCAAGCATGGGTAAGTGGAGTACTCAGTAGCCACAATTTAACAGAGGGGCGGGGATGGCCGAGTGGTTAGAGCGTAGTGTTCTGGATACAAAGGTCCGGGGTTCGACGCTCGCACCGCTCGGACATTTCCCAATTCCACGGACCGCTGCGCCGATTAGCAGATTGCATAAAGTGTGTCATGAACCACCTAATACAAAAATTCACAGACTAACAGATGTTGCTCTAATGTCCAAAAGCCAATACAAAAGTTCGTCATCGAAATTGAGTAAAAGCAAAGACAGGTCCCTTGATTAAATAGTCGTTATGGATGTTCGCAAAGCAGCGGCGCCTATCAGTGTGTAAAATTTTGGTGAAAAGCCTGCACACAACATGCGCCTGTGTGACTGTAACCCTCCACGGTGCAACCAAACAAGTAGTGCAACTGGAAGACCTTAATATCAACGGGGAAGTATGTCACAGTCACATGTAGAGATCAGCGGGGAAGTCTGCCACACGAAGAGATCAGCGGGGAAGTCTACCACGCGTAGAGATCGGCTTCGAGGACTGAATAATCTATTCAGTTCTCCTTTGTCGGTTTATCGGTCTCATCGATCTTCCAGAGCTTAAATAATTTTTCACAAATCTTGTTGATGGTGAAAGCACGAAAATACCGGCTTTTGCCATGCATCATGAGCGTAGAAAAACAAGAGCAAGATGATTTGAATCTTCAACGGTTAGTGGTGGACTCAAAGGCGACGGTAGCTATGGCTAGTGGTGAGGACAGGCAACGGTAGCTAGAGTTAGTGGTGGGGACCGGAAACAGTAGCCATGTCATCCATCCTCACCATTAATCATATGCAACTATGCAATCTGCATAGTTTTTTGCCCAAGGAAAATATGAGCAAAATAGCATATGGATGCTTTTGGAAAATGAAGTGAGGTATAGCATCGTACCACTTCTTTAAATGTGTGCACAACTGTTGCATGGTGCGCGAGAACACCAAAATGAGACGCTGTATATTACCTAATGAGCTGTATTTGCGGCTCAGTTAATGGGTAGCATGTTCATTTCCCAGCGCACCCCATCCTTCCCCCTCCCCCGTTCTCTCGCTCAACAACTTTAAGCATCATGGACCTGCTCCTTAGACTTATTAAAACGTTCCTACGTCTGTGACATGCATCCTTCTCCATACCTCAGTTACTGCGCAAACGCATGCCACCCCCTCCCCAGTGGAAAATAGCTTGCGCAGTTCCTGAACGCACGAATTTAATTTTTGTTCAGACGGACAGTGGGCTGCATGGTCAGTGCACCCTTGGCTGCCCCACTGCTCACTCACCTACGACCTTGGCGGTCATGCCATCGGCCATGCTCTGGTTTGTGCTGACACCAATCCATGCGATCAGCACCAGAAGAGAGTACGCCCAGAACTGGTACTGCTGCAGATCGCCCGTGTGGCCGCCAGGGTCGCTAGTGTCGCTGGCGTTGGCGGCCGGGCCGTCCGTGGCTGTGGGTAGCGGCGGCACAAACACGATGGCTGAGAGGGCGGCCGTGGTGACGGCCAGCACCAGCAGGAAGGTGCGCCGCGCCACCTGTCGGCGGTCCGCCCAGCTGCAGATCACCGGCTTGAAGATCATGTCGAGGAACGGCGCGAGCCCGAACACCCAGCCGATGGCCACCTGGCTGATGCCCAGCTGGCGGCCGAACACGTGCAGGAACGGCGAGGCCGAGCCCAGACCTGCGCACACACGCGCCGCACTGATCACTCACACCTGGAGAGCAGCACTCAGTGTGGCACCTGAACCAGTCCAGCTGGAGGTATTGGAGAACGAAAGGTACTTTGGGCTAGTAGAGAATTGTAGTTAACAGGCGTGTGGTTTTATGTCCTTCATGGGTGTACACTGCATAAGCACCCACAAACCCGCTGTGTGCATCCATACAGTTATATTACGGATTCGATCTACTAAGGTTCTTGCTTTGCAGCTTCCTTATTTACGATTGTGAAGTGTGGAGTGATTGTACAATTGTGAAGTGTGGTACCGAGTAGTCAGATAACGTGACTCACCCTCGGTCGGAAGGGATGTCGGAGTCGCGAGTATTTTCAGTTTCAGTAAGGTATTATCAATGGAAGAAGCCGCTCCTCAGGGGAGCGGGTCCTGAGTCCAAAAGTTCTGAAGTCCCGAATTGGCTTGCAAATGAGCAAATTAGTTTATCTCCTGCTAGGGTTTTTAGATACATTCTAACGTTGAATCCCACAACTTTATGTTATATGTTAGGTGCTCATCTGAGATTAAACAGCTCAGCAAAAGGCCAAAATCAACAATTATATGTGGATGTGTGGGGAAAAGGCATCCAGATGTTGAAGTTATCATCAGAGATTGTCTGTCGCCGGCAATTTCGCTATCTTTAGCATTAGCTTAGCCTCCCCGCCTCGTGAGTCGATCCTGGCTGGCTGCTGCTCCCTCCGAGAACTCCTGGAGCGTTTTCACGCCGCTGGCTCATGCTCTCATTGGACTGACTTGGAGAACCACCAACTATGACGATGATGAATTGAGGTTTAGAGGCGCGTCGACTGTCACGGTCACTGCGCTCATAACTGTGTTTACAAAGCATCATTCTCCTACAGTAGTCAGTAATTAATAATAATCAGGAGCGGCGATATACATCAAAACGTGCTTATCGAAATAGGGTAAAAATGTCCCCGGGACGATACGACCACAGAGTCATTATTTAATAGCATACGCAAAGTGTCGGTGCTACCCCGTCATAAAATCTGGCGTCTTAGAGGTTCCAACAGCACACAACCTACTAAAGCATGATACAAGGTAAGCGGGTCAGAACAGCGTGGGCATAAAGGTCAGTCATCACCGGTCAGAATGTAGCTGTGTATCGCGAAGGCATGTCCTATTATCAATCGCCAGAGCGTTACTTCCTCTCGTCGTGAGGTGCGGTGTGAGGACTGCTACATTCCTAGTGCCGGCTTTATAACACTCAGCTTACTATGTTTGGAGTTCCAGGCTCGTTGCCATTCGGACCGTATATATGATAATATGGTGGGCCATATATCTCTCGGAGGAAGAGGTAGGCGAACTTCACGGCCTTTACTGACAGCGTGCTAAGCGGCTATATCGGCAGCTTCATTTCCAGTAAGTCCAAAATGGTTGGGATCCAACAGAATTCGATATTAGTGTCAATACCAGTTAGGGATTTGACGACGCGCAAAATCATGTGGACAAGCCCGTTATTCCGGATGAAGGACTTTATTGCCCAAAGACTATTCAGGGAGTCAGTGAAAACCACGTGATTTGTGGACTGGTCATCCTGGATATAATAAAGAGCTTTCAAAATAGTATATACAGCTCAGCAGTAGAAATTGACGCCTGCTTCCGTAGACATCCAATACCGCGTCGTCCGACGCACGTGCATTCCACGCCAGAAGTGGACTTGGAGCCGTCTGAATAGACGCGAGAGAACTCGCGATACTGGTGTTTTTCGTTTTTGTTTTGTTTTTTTGGTGTTGAAGGAAACTGAGCTTGGTCAATTTTACGTTTATGAACGGTCGAGGTCATGCGAGACGAAAAGGGTGAGCCACGCTGATTACGGGATCACCGACGTGGCATTTGTTAAGAATTACAACCTAGCGAAGACACACCAAGTAGCGGTGGCATCCGACAGCGGTAGGTGGCGCTTTGGCATGCTGGAGTCGTGTGTGGAGCAGACGAGGGATGAAGCAGATGAAGCGGGAGGTGGGGATTTCAATGGAGATGGGGAGGGGCGAGGATTGGGCGGAAAGGACCGAGGAGACCTCTTTGACAGTTGTGCCAGCGTCTACGCCCCACCATCAGGCGTTGATTGGGAGAGTGCCTCTAATGGGCGAACGGCGTCCTTCGTGGAAGGTGGGACCTCAGTCGCATCGGTGTGGTATTGGGTTGGCTGGTCTTCATCACTTGCGACGCAGGAGGCACTCCAAAGGAGCGAAGAAGGGCTGTCAATTGGGGGGTCAGCTCGGAGGCTCTGTCGGGCTGTGTGCTATGGAATAGAGATGCTATTTCTTAACTTTGGATGCGTACTATATTCTTGGATGAGTTATCCTGAGAAGTGGAGGAAGTGCTGCAGCGCAGCGATCGACCCACCTCCAACGTGGAGGAAGTGCGGCAGCAAAACGATCGACCCATCTCCAAAGTTGAAGAAGCCCTGCAGCACAGCGATCGACCCATCTCCAAAGTTGAAGAAGCCCTGCAGCACAGCGATCGACCCACCTCCAAAGTTGAGGAAGTACTGCAGCTTGTAGGCCACGAGATTCCGCCGCAGCCAGCCCATGGCGCGGCCCTCGCGAGTCCGTCGAGTCGGCCGGACGGCACCGACGCTGCACTCGCCTGCACCAGCCGGACGCCGCCGGTCGGCCTGCCCGCCGGACACGCGCGCACTGCGCCGACGGCGGCGTCCGGCGGGCAGTCGGCTGGCCAGGCCCACCGACCAGTGCTGATCTTGCAGCGCGCAGGCGCGCCCCGACCCGTCCGGCCGTCACCCAGTCGATCGACGTGCGCGTCACACGGCTGGCACACCGGCCAAGTACGACCCGTCCGGCCGTCACCCAGTCGATCGACGACGTGCGCGTCACACGGCTGGCACACCGGCCAAATACGACCCGTCCGGCCGTCACCCAGTCGATCGACGACGTGCGCGTCACACGGCTGGCACACCGGCCAAATACGACCCGTCCGGCCGTCACCCAGTCGATCGACGACGTGCGCGTCACACGGCTGGCACACCGGCCAAATACGACCCGTCCGGCCGTCACCCAGTCGATCGACGACGTGCGCGTCACACGGCTGGCACACCGGCCAAATACGACCCGTCCGGCCGTCACCCAGTCGATCGACGACGTGCGCGTCACACGGCTGGCACACCGGCCAAATACGACCCGTCCGGCCGTCACCCAGTCGATCGACGACGTGCGCGTCACACGGCTGGCACACCGGCCAAATACGACCCGTCCGGCCGTCACCCAGTCGATCGACGACGTGCGCGTCACACGGCTGGCACACCGGCCAAATACGACCCGTCCGGCCGTCACCCAGTCGATCGACGACGTGCGCGTCACACGGCTGGCACACCGGCCAAGTACGACCCGTCCGGCCGTCACCCAGTCGATCGACGACGTGCGCGTCACACGGCTGGCACACCGGCCAAATACGACCCGTCCGGCCGTCACCCAGTCGATCGACGACGTGCGCGTCACACGGCTGGCACACCGGCCAAGTACGACCCGTCCGGCCGTCACCCAGTCGATCGACGACGTGCGCGTCACACGGCTGGCACACCGGCCAAATACGACCCGTCCGGCCGTCACCCAGTCGATCGACGACGTGCGCGTCACACGGCTGGCACACCGGCCAAGTACGACCCGTCCGGCCGTCACCCAGTCGATCGACGACGTGCGCGTCACACGGCTGGCACACCGGCCAAGTACGACCCGTCCGGCCGTCACCCAGTCGATCGACGACGTGCGCGTCACACGGCTGGCACACCGGCCAAGTACGACCCGTCCGGCCGTCACCCAGTCGATCGACGACGTGCGCGTCACGGCTGGCACTGGCACACCGCAGTACGACCCGTCCGGCCGTCACCCAGTCGATCGACGACGTGCGCGTCACACGGCTGGCACACCGGCCAAGTACGACCCGTCCGGCCGTCACCCAGTCGATCGACGACGTGCGCGTCACACGGCTGGCACACCGGCCAAGTACGACCCGTCCGGCCGTCACCCAGTCGATCGACGACGTGCGCGTCACACGGCTGGCACACCGGCCAAATACGACCCGTCCGGCCGTCACCCAGTCGATCGACGACGTGCGCGTCACACGGCTGGCACACCGGCCAAATACGACCCGTCCGGCCGTACCCAGTCGATCGACGACGTGGCGTCACACGGCTGGCACACCGGCCAAATACGACCCGTCCGGCCGTCACCCAGTCGATCGACGACGTGCGCGTCACACGGCTGGCACACCGGCCAAATACGACCCGTCCGGCCGTCACCCAGTCGATCGACGACGTGCGCGTCACACGGCTGGCACACCGGCCAAATACGACCCGTCCGGCCGTCACCCAGTCGATCGACGACGTGCGCGTCACACGGCTGGCACACCGGCCAAATACGACCCGTCCGGCCGTCACCCAGTCGATCGACGACGTGCGCGTCACACGGCTGGCACACCGGCCAAATACGACCCGTCCGGCCGTCACCCAGTCGATCGACGACTGCGCGTCACACGGCTGGCACACCGGCCAAATACGACCCGTCCGGCCGTCACCCAGTCGATCGACGACGTGCGCGTCACACGGCTGGCACACCGGCCAAATACGACCCGTCCGGCCGTCACCCAGTCGATCGACGACGTGCGCGTCACACGGCTGGCACACCGGCCAAATACGACCCGTCCGGCCGTCACCCAGTCGATCGACGTGCGCGTCACACGGCTGGCACACCGGCCAAATACGACCCGTCCGGCCGTCACCCAGTCGATCGACGACGTGCGCGTCACACGGCTGGCACACCGGCCAAATACGACCCGTCCGGCCGTCACCCAGTCGATCGACGACGTGCGCGTCACACGGCTGGCACACCGGCCAAATACGACACTGGCAGAGCAGCCCACAGCGCTGTGGCCTGTTGCGCTCAGAGTGGTAACAGCTCTCTGTTGCTACTCTGGATGCAGAGCTTCCGCACGAGTCTCGCTTCATTGTGCTGAACATGCCATGTGCACTTACTAGCAGTTTGGGAGGATTACAACCCTGAAGGTTAGCGAAACCTTGGGAGCAATCAGCCAACTACAGGGCTTCACTCTCAGACCTGTGGTGATAGATTGGGGGAGGGGCGACTGGTGGTCCAATGGGCCCTGTCCTCCCTGTCCTAATAAAAATATGTGTGGTAAGAATATGGTAGCATCGTATGCGCATACCTGGAGAGCGGGGTTCAGAAAGTGAAATTAAATAACGGCGGAATATTTAATAAACGTTTCTAGACAACACAAATGAGTAAATTGTATCCAATACTTCCTGCCTTTTGGAGGCTCTGTGCAAGGGTGCAAGGGTGCTGGGTGCAAGGGTGTAGACGTGAATAAATTACTGGTGTGACTAAAGGTCATTGAAGGGCCATTCTTGCCAGTAAACGCACATAGATGCAACGGTAAAATGGCCAATTATTGGTGTGGCAGCTGCCACACCAATAATTTGGGAGCCCCTATGGGAGGCCACATGCATGGCCACAGACATAGCCCGTAGTAGTAAGCATCGGTTGCAGCACTAAGCATTATAATCAACATGCATACAAATTCATCAGCTCACTTCAACGAAGACAGAGAAAAACTAAATATTGAGTCAATACTATCAGTATGCATACACAGATCAAAAGGCACAGAAAGCTTCAACATCGGAATACTCTTTCCGATCGCAGTCAATATGATGGATGCTGGGCAAATATACATCAACACTTCTCCTGGCAGAGCAGAGGCCATGCCGATCATGAGCCTTACGGTACCGCTCTGCGATGGTATGTTTTGGCTGCTGAAAATGAGGAAGAATGAAAATGAAAATTTCGCTTGTCATCTCAGATACAGAACTACCCTGGAAAGAACTGTAAATTTTCGGAACAACTCCGTGATTAGACAGGGGACGCCGTTTCGATTTCGCAGGGGCGACGTACATGACGAGGGGCGATTTATTTTCATATCGACTTGGTACATGCAACACCTCATACATCATGCTAAATTTAATGGTTTTTCGGGGAATGCGTCCCCGTCATGGTGACTACAATGTAATCAGCCGATATTCAGTCTGCAGGATTCACGGGGCGCAGTAGCCTCAGATAAAACGCAAGAACACTATCCAGTACTGTGCGCGAGTCGTGTATCGAGAAGAAGCGAATGAAGTCACTGTTGTCTGTCGGTTTTCCGTGCACTGAACGGTTTGCACTTTCGTCTCCGCGCCACATGGTCGTGCCACGCAACGGGCCACCCAGCACAAATCCCCTCTCAATGGTGAATTGCATTGCGGTTTCGGAACCGTTCAAGTAAAACGAAACCCTCTGCAGAGCAGTGGCTTACCGAAGGGGCGGGGGAGATGAACTCGCCCCGCTCTGTGAGATGGTGGGCTCCAAAATTTCGCGCTGGGGCCTGAATACTCACGTTGGGGCCTCAAATAAATTGAGCTGGGGACACCAAATGTCGCACCTGGACACGAAATAAAGCAAACAGGGCCCCCGAAAAAAAAAAATCAGCAGGGACCTGCTAGGATGCAGGGAAACCAAATCAATTCGGGGCCGAAAAATCGCCCGGGAGCCTCGATAATCGCACTAGGGGCCCCCTAATATCGCTTAAGGCTCGGAAAAACATGCCGGTGGCCTGAAAATAGACCCGGGCTCCGAAAAATTTAGACCACATCGCGGAAAATCGCGTCGAACCTAAAAAAACGCGTGACGGGGCCCCGAAAGCTATCGCCTGGGTAAAAAAAAATAATGACGGGATTCGGGAAATCGCGCAGGAGCCCCGATAAATCCCCTGGGACGCCAAAATTATATATGGGGCACCAAATAAACACAGCGGGGCTCTAAAAACACACCGGAAGCCCAAAACGTACCGAACCATTTCCAAACGTACCTGGTCCGTACCGAACCCGTTCCAAACGTACCTGGTCCCGCAAAATGAGGCAGGGTGCCAAGACCCTCAATAAATACAGGAGCGCTGAAAAACACACCTGGTGACCTAAAAGCGCGCCAGGGCCCTGAAAACACACCGCAGTCCCAAGAATAGCATGCAATCCTTTAAAAAAAAACTGGCCGGGACCGGCAGAAAGCCACATGATCCTACAAAACCAAATGCGCCGGGGTACTTAATAAACACCTTTGAAAACTCGTCTTCGAAAACTCGTCGATTCGGGAAAAAAACGCCATGGATACACAAAAAGGGACCAAACACTAACAAGTATCGATGGACAATGGATGATATGATATCAAGCTTAGGACAAAAAATCGTACCATAAAACCGTTGGCAGTAATAGACCCAGCCTGAAACCGTGCCACAAGTGAGGGCGAAGGACGAACAAGTCAACGCCCAGCAATTACTTCTGCAAGTACCTAATCCGGATAGGAACACGCGTGGAATATGTGTCTATAGGCAATTGATAACAAAGAATCGTTACTTCATCTTGTAACCTATGGCGAGATCAGGTGACAAGCACAAACTGAAAATTTGACTGGAGATTTTGACAGGTAATTTTCCCCCAACTAAAGACTTTAAAACATCTGGACGGTGGTCTTAGAGAGCACAGTGCTATCTATGGGCATGCTACATGTTAAGCTTGTGTCCCAAGAGGTGTCTTTCTGACGACCATAGGTGTACTTCAGATTTGCGCACCATCTGAAGTCGGAGAGGGGCTGTCGTAAGTTCGAGAATGGCCGTCTAAAGTCGGAGAGCCGGAGGGGAGCGGCCGAATTGGAGACGCTGTCTATAGTCGGTGAGGAGAGGCAGTCTAAAGTCGGTGATGAGAGGCCGCATGGGAGACGCCGCCTATAGTCGGTGAGGAGAGGCCGCAAGGGAGACGCCGTCTAAAGTCGGTGATGAGAGGCCGCATGGGAGACGCCGTGTATAGTCGGTGATGAGAAGCGGTATGAGAGAGACCGTCTAAAGTCGGTGATGAGAGGCCGTATGGGAGAGAGGCCGTCTAAAGTCGGTGAGGAGAGATCGTATGGAAAAGTTGCCGTCTGAAGCCGGTGAGGAGAGGCCGTATGGAAGAGGCCGTCTAAAGCCGGAGAGGAGAGGCCGTGTGGGAGAGGCGCCGTCTAAAGCCGGAGAGGGGAGGCCGAATGGGAGAGGCGCCGGCTAAAGCCGGAGAGGAGAGGTCTAAAGCCAGACACGGACAGTAAGTCAAATGTCGAATACATGAAGAAGTGAACTGAACGAGAAGAGCCGACTGAATTCGAAGAGTGTGCGTATCATGAGGTTGGAGAGCGGCCGACGCTACACAGCACCTATTGGTGGAGCCATTGCTGAATGCTCACAAAATATTCAAGTTGTGGCCTTGGTTTCGGCAGCGCGGATGTGGATTTCGCTTTAGTAGCGTGGATACAGCCTTTGCGGTGTATGCTATGACCATTCGACTTTTGCAGCCATGATATATTATAATGAAATAAAATTTGGAGAAGTGAAAAATACACTCCCTATTAGTGTTCCTGAGCCCATCCTAGCATGCAGTGAAGTGTATTTATGTGGTCAGATTCGGCCATATGCACATGAACCACGACAGTGAGTGGTGGCAGTGGTTTGCACCTGCGGATAATTCTATACTTTCAGGAGCACGCAAACACCACTGAAAGTCGAAAGTACACCCTGAAGAATTAAAAAGCACCTCTGAAATTTCAAACAAGCATCTGATGATACTGTAAATGGAAGCTTCAGAAAAGAAAAGTTAAGTACCTATGCAATTATTAACTATTACCGGAACTATGCATAACAAATAGTAAATTGAATGTTGTGAAGCTTAGATAAGCACTTTACCTCCTCACATGGATTCCTCTTTAAATAATTCGGTAGCATTTACTGCTGTCTAATGCTGTCCAAGCTGAATGAATTATGCAGAGATCGTGCGATGGCTGGAAATGTCTCCAGAATCCTTGTGGATCCACGCCCAAAATTGTCTGATTAAATAGGGAAATGGAATATTAACTCTAGTCTCAAAACCGGGAGTCCTCACCCTTCCGGGATCTCCTATTCAGGGGTCCTCATGTCCCAAACATCCAGGATCCCTAGTCATGAATGTGGTCTTCTACACGTTTGGTGGGTAGGTATGTTTAGGACCCTAAACTTAATGAATGATCCTAACTTGTTAAGCTGTATCCTGTGAGGTTTGCATATAAAGAGTAACAAGACACATCTTGAGCCCCCCCCAAAAAAAATCCGAAATCCGAAAAGCTTTTAGTTTTACTGCCACAATACCGCTTGAGGAATTCCTAGCTTCGCTTACAGGTCAGGCTCGGGACCCCGCCAATCGATTTAATAAAACGACAGCCCTGGTCTAAAGCAGGTGAGGGCCGATTTAAGTAGGAGAAGAACTGTAATAAGACGGAGGGGAGGGCTGAAGGCATTGGAAGACGGATAGGAACCGTCTAAAGTCGGAGAGGAGCCATGGGCAGATCCATGGGGTGGCGAGGGGCATGACGAGGGACAGGGCATCTCTCTCGTAGGATCCAAAAGGCACAACCCCATGGAGATGTCCCACCTCTCTGGGACGCTCCCGTCTTGAGGGAAGGGCGCCTCTAAAAATTACAGCCGTCCCCCTTCACCATATTCTAGATCCATCAGTGTGAGACTTTCTCGACTGTGTCAGTCTTCGTGAGGCCTTCCTCCCTAAGCTCTTCCTTTGCCCTAGGAGACGATCTCCGCATGAAAGTGACTGTGGGATGTTCGTCTCCCACATCTCCACGGTGGCGCCACGGCTGGGTTTAGCGATGGGGTGGTGTGGCCGGAGTTAAACCAGGAAGCTCAGCTGATCATTTAAGCAGGAAGAGGCATGATGGGAAATGTCAAACAAAGAACAGGATCCCCAAACTTAGTGCTGAGCCAATGGATGCTGTAGTAGCATTCATATTTTCCGGGCTGGATTGCTGCAACGGTCAAGTAATGCGCCGTATATACGATCGACACATAATAACATTTTTTGTATGTGTTAGGTAATGTGTTTATGGCACGTTTTCCAGAATTTCGTGCACATGCATTGTGCCATATACCTTGGATAATTCAAGCCATAAAGTCATGAAGTCATAAAGTGTTCAAACTTTATAAAAGCCACAGAGGCCCATTTGGGTTACTGCAAAGGGAAGATACTATAAGCCTGAACAAAAAGATATTCAGCTCCCGACCAATTCAACATCCTAAATTGCAATGAAAACATCCACCCAAACCACACAGACCTAGCAATATCTATATGGTATATTCTAATTCAATACCCTATTCACTTGAGTCATCTCAATTATTTTCGTAAAGCGACACCCCCTGCGCCCACATCCCCATATACAAGGTCGGGCCTGGCGCCCACGACTCGCTCTGGGCGCCGGGTCTCCGCTTTGTTTCAGGTCGCAGGTGGGTAGTGGAGCCTGTTCGTAGGCTACGAAGCTGACCACCCTCCAAATGTCCTTCTGATTGCTATGCATGTATGCACTGGTGGATCCAGGGGGGGGGGGGGCATTCTGGCCATGCCCCCCCCCCCAAGCGCTTCAAAGGGGGGGGGGGCATAGTGTCTTTTGGCCCCCCAAACCAACAGAAGTAAACTGAATTAAAATGCAGTAACCTTTGCTGAGGTTAAAAAATAGCGTTCCGGGTGAAATAATCTCCAATTTTACAGGTATTTTGTTATAATTGTTTGGAAGCACAATATGGTAGCATAGTAGATTCTGACACATCGAGGGTTCTATGCTGTTGAAGTTCTGCTTACAGCAAGAGATGACGAAATCAGCAGTTTCATTATTCCTTCGTCAGATAGGTTCATGAAGTTTGTTTAGCCAGTAACGGGCAAGCGGACCCAGTGAGCCAGGTTTCGAAAGCGGAATTTGAACAGGATGTTTTGTGCGAGTGACCAGTTGAGCCCAGTTGAGCAGCATGTTTCGTATGTTGGTGTTGGGGTTGCTAAGATGAAGAGACAGACTACATTGACTGATTTGTTCAAGAAGAATAGCAAGAGGAGGTATGTATTTACACTGGCGGATCCAGGGAGAGGCCATTCCGGCCATGCCCCCCCCCCCCCCGAAGCGCTTGAAAGGGGGCCATAGTGTCTTTTGGCCCCCCGAAACCAACAGAAGTCAACTAAATTAAAATGCAGTAACCTTTGCCGAGGTTAAAAAATAGCGTCTAGAGGAAAGAATCTCCAATTAAAAAAATATAAAATAATAATAATTGTTTGGAAGCAAGTATGGTAGCTTAGTAGATGCTAACACACATCGAGGGTTCCATGCTCTAAGTTCTGCTTACAGCAAGAGTTGACAAAATCGGATCCGCCAGTGTGTACACGTGCATGAACGTTGACGTGTACAAGACGTTGAACGAGAACGTGAACGTTTTGGTAAACAAGATTAAAAATCCGGTAACATAGAAACGGTGGGGGTAGGCTGGGGCCCCTACACAGGAAATTATGTTGTCAAATTTTTTTACTTCTTCAAATGGGTCCCTTTGCCAAATAGTGGTGCTTTTAACGGTGCCCCGAAATCCGGTGCTTTTAACCAAAAATAGCGGGTGAAGACGCACCCTCCAAATCCGTTCGACCCCTCCCCTGATATAATTCCTAGGTACGCCACTGGGGGAGGGGGAGGGGAGGGGCTGACGCCGAAAACCGAAAGTTGCCCCCCCCCCCAAACCGGTGGGCTAGATCCGCCAGTGCATGTATGTATGTATGTATGTACATGAACCTGTATGCCATGTATGTATCGGCCCTTTACGCCACGTTCTTTGTTTGCCGGCGTCTCATCTTTCCTCTCTTGCTCAATTGGTATAACCGGATGCCACATAAGCCGGATTAACGTAACCATTTCCTTAACGTAACAATCTCTAGCGGATGGCACTCTGCCTCTACTAACATTTTTTTTTTTTTTAACCACATCCGACTAGTGGTCGACGGCGGGGAAACCGAGCCGGACAGAAGCTACCGATTTGCAACCGCAGAGGCTCGGCGAGAGCAGGCGCTTCCGTCAAGTCATGCAGCCTCGCCTGTCGCCATGCCGGCACCAGTCGCGGTGCCATGTCGCGTGTTTCAACGGAAGCTCTAGTGTCCGGGCCGGCCGACGGGGGTACCGTCGGTGCCTGGTGGTCACGAGCCTCGCCCGAATGGCGCGTTTCGGTCGCTTACTGCGCCATCTAGTGCGGAATAACAGAAGCACAGGTGTTCTGGCTGGCCAGCAGAGGCACTGACGCCGCGCTACGTTATCGCAGCCCGTGAAGTCGTACCCTCAAAGAATGTGTCATGAGGAAGCACTGCGCGAGGTGACCAGGCCTCATGCTTTGAGGCCTGGAAAGGGGGATCTTCTGAAGAAGATCCCCCTGTCTAATTAGGGAGGATGCGTTGTGCGCTGGGGAGGAATATTGTTGTATTTATGGCATGCATTTGTATATTTGCAATTGTATGTATTTGTATATTTGCAATTGTATGTATTTGTATATTTGCAATTGTATGTATTTATTATGTGTGTTGTATATATTAAGCTGTGTTTAGTTGATGTGCCCGTTGCCCGTTGCGCTCGATTCGGGTGGCGGTGCGAGCAAGCGGTTTCTTTCGCCGTTGCTGTGTCTAAGTGGGAACCAATTTCCTGTCCCTTTGTAGGTGGGTGCCTGGGCACGGATAATAATGCTTTTGGCCAGAGGCGCAGCCATGATTTTCTTAAGGGGGAAGGGGTGGCAGGACAAATGCAAAAAAATAGAAAATGCTTTCGGCTCACTTCGTGCGTCAAAAAAAAATTACGTGGTGAAAATCTCAAAATTTCTTTTTTGATGTAGTGTATTTTTGCTTCCTAACTTTACTTCATCTGTAAAATGGTATAATTGAATGCAATTTACAGTGATTATCACATTCTTGTTATATTTATCATCTACTTCTTTCATTATCTTTCTATATTCTATCTTCTATTTTTATATCTTATTCTTACTTATCATCATTTACTTATTATCATATACTACATGCTTATCATCGCATTATTAACTTGGCTCATTCAATAACGTAGTTGCGTCCACCCACCCAGGCACCTATGCTTGTTTGGTCTCCTGGTACCATGCAAAATAAACTGAACCGGTATACTGACTCAGTTCCAGCTGTTTCCCTAGACCACATGCATATATTCATGTTAGGTACCTGACAAAACACGCCACCAACTGGTTTAGACATCTGAATGTAACTTGCCAGCTAACTAGGCACGTACTTAGGTATATCTCCGAAATCAAAATTATGTAAATAAAACTATTCATATTTGACCTGCATTCATCTTTTAACACTATGTGACGAATGGCGGGGTAGGCAGCACCAGATGCATAAGTACATATGCAGCCATAATTAAATTCACATGGGTCCGGCCTTGGTACATACCTGTCTGTGTAGGTCGGTACCTACTTACTTCACCTTCATTATATTGCAATTCACACGAGCTAAAAGGCACCTCAACCTGCTCATGTTGATAGTAGGTACCTAGGTAGGTACCTACTTATTCATATTGGGCGGTGATCAAACCAACCCCAATAACTCATGCATATTTACCTAGTTTAGGTAAATAGCTGAATAAGCATATCTGGATCGGGATGTTCGCACGCACTGACTTGTACCACCGCCAACACCTATCCAAAACCGCACGTGCGTACTAATATAGGGGAAGAGGGTGGGTTTCTCAACACCTAAGGCATTATGCAACAAATAGCTCTACTGCTGCTTCCGTATGGTTGCACCAGTAATTGTACTGTGCTTACTGAGCACAAAAATGAACAAGCTATACATATTCAAACAGTTTCTTTCAATGAAAATCCTCTAACCACTTGCAAAGATCAACTTTAAAACAGATAATTATTTTGTAGTGGTGTGCCATATTCTGAACACAAATGTTGTGCAGGATTACCTCACTGTAGCTGTTGTGTTACCAGCTATTAGTAGCCACTAAAAAAATGCTGGTGCAATTTCAAACAAAAATATTGAAAGTTGCTTCCTTATGGTTTCCTTAAGCCAACTGCTCTTGGAAGCATAAAATGGTGCCTGTGAACTTTGCAAGCTCCATACACAAAGAATATGTAGAACTATGTGATCAGACCTTCATATTTTGATAGAGACAGGTCCATCATTCATGATTACCACCATCTTTTTGTTATTTAGGCGCTGAATATGATGTGGGAGACGTCCAAAGGTAGGTGTTCAGGAAACAGAACGTGTTCAGATACCCCCCCCCCCTCTTCCCCTACCTGAGCTCGTAAGGCATTCATGAATGAAATAGAGAAAGAACTGTTGGTTAAGAATTGTACTTTGCAACTGACGATACTCATTACGCTTAGAGACGATATATACTAAATTTTCTTTGACAGAAATGAATAACTTCGCCTATGCATCATGCAATTGTTTTTTTACGTACAAACAATTGTGCACAAAATAAATATATCCATGTTTTCCTTCCGATCAGTTTTAGTAGTGGGACATCATTTTCTCAAAGGGTCACCATTGGTCTAAACATTGGCGGATCTAAGGGATGGGGCACAGAGACCATGCAACCCCTCAAGAGACTGACGTTCGGCGAAACTGTCCACTAAGATGCCATCTTCTCGAAATCTAAAATATTGTATAACACAAATATTGTCTCAAGCAGACCTGACGAATGTTAGCTGCTCAAATCTGAAGAGTTTTCTAAATTTGATATTTTAATTGCCCTTTCATCCTCCAACCGCTCCTTCTGGATCAGCCCATGGGTCTAAAGCATATCCAGACCGGAGGGCCATTTTCTCTCCGTCGGATGCCGTGCGCTGACCATTCTCCGAGACGGGGTGCTCTCGGCCCCTCCTTGGGCGTTGTTCTCCCCAGCAGTCCTGCCACATTGAGAGAGAAGCGCCCAGACCGTCTCAAGTAAACGCCACATACCAATCGGCGGGGTCGGGGTCGGGCACACACTCCCTCTCGCTGAATCTCCAACTGCATTTTATCTTTATCCATAGGCGTAGGAGCAGACGGAGGCGGAATGAGCACAGGGCCTCAATTTTCGGCATACTAGCTATCAGCATCATCGACATAATATGACGTTTCCTTCCATTCCTATGCTGCAAACGTTCCTACGCCCCCGTCCTGATCCATGCATCGTCCAGATGACGCCTTGACGTGAGTGTGAGGCGTTTGTCTATCCACTACGATGTTCAAAATACAATAGCGATTGAGACACATGTGATACAGTGCTCGGTGAAAACAAATCAAACAACATGCTTTAGCACAGTTGTTTTATCCACGACCGATGATGCTCACATGCCTTTCGACATCATGTACAGACACACCTTACGCACTGTGGGTATTTCCTACCCCCAGTTAATACGCATATGGGCAGATACATATGGGCGGGTACATACAGGAGAAAGGTGCCGCCCCATGGAAAAGTGGCGCCCCTGCAGCCGGGAAAGCCGCCCCTTCGGAAAGGCTTAAGTGCACCCCTCCCCCCCCACCCACCCATCTTAACGAATGCTTCCACCTAAGGCACCCCTCCGAGGAAATGTGCCTCACCCCACGATAATTATTTGATCCCCCTGGTCACTCACTAACATATGTTCGTTCTAAGTAACTCAGGCTAACCCACACATTCATGCTGGGATATGAGGTTGAATCAAAAGACATGAAACGGCATAAAACTCACCAGAAGGAAACATTGCTGCCATGTTTCATCATGGCAAAATGTTCTTAGTGGAGTCCCCCAGGGGTCGGTACTGGGGCCACTGTTGTTCATTATATATGTGAATAGCATTGAATGTGGCCTTAGCAGTAAGGTTTTGAAATTTGCTGATGATTTGAAGATCTTTAGGGCAATAACAGGGCACAATGAGCAGGTTTTGCTGCAGAAAGACTTAGACGAGCTAGTGAAGTGGTCCGAAAAATGGCAAATGAAGTTTAATTTTGATAAGTGCAAAGTCATGCATGTAGGTAGGCAGCATATGAAGGCTCCATACTTGATGGGTGGCCAAGTACTATCTGTGACTCAGCAGGAGAAGGACTTAGGTGTTATTTTGAACACAAAATTGGGGGCATCAGAACAGACCAAAGAAGCCAGGAAGAAGGCACTAAGAATGCTTGGGGCAATACAGAGGAATGTGTCATACAAAAGTGAGGAGGTCATCAGGAAGCTTTACTGTGCATATGTCAGGCCACATTTGGAATACTGTGTACAAGCTTGGTCCCCTAGTTATGAGAAAGATTGTTGGCTTTTAGAGAGAGTACAAAAGAGGGCAACAAAAATGGTTAATGGTATAGGCAACCTGGCATATGAGGAAAGACTGAAGAAATTGAATATGTTTTCACTTAGATATAGAAGGCTGAGAGGAGATCTCATCGAGGTTTTTAAATTTGTTCATGGTCAGGAACAGGGATATCTCAGGGAAACGCTTGAATTTAACAGAAATGATGCAATTAGAGGTCATCAATTCAAAATTAAAGTTAATCACAGCAGGACAAGGTTAAGAGAGTCTTTCTTCACCAACAGGGTAGTAGAACACTGGAACCAGCTGCCAGGAACCATTGTCAGTAGGAACACACTGACCATCTTTAAAAACGGCATAGACAATCATTATCAGACTAGGGGGATTGTTTTTCTGTATTCCAGGGAGGGTTGATCAACAGGGAGGAGTTGGGAATTGGGAGGAGTTTGTAATTGTTGAGTGTGTTATGCAATAGCAAGTGAGTCTCTTATTAAGTCTAAACGCTTTATAACTTTATATAGGGTGTACCTAGCAGTGGATTCCGCACCTTCCTTCGGGATGTAATACTGATGAGATTGTCTATGGTAGCACAATGGGTATGATGGGAGGAGTTTGTAATTGTTCAGTGTATTATGCAATAGCAAGTGAGTCTCTTATTAAGTCCGAACGCTTTATGAATTTGTGTGGGATGTGCCTAGCAGTGGATTCGGCACCTTCCTTCGGGATGTGATGCTGATAAGATTGCCTATGGTGGCACGATGGGTATGATGGGAGGAGCTTGTGATTGTTGAGGGTGTTATGCGGTAGCAAGTGAGTGGTGCTAGATAGGCTGGGATATATAGCTTCCTAGGAACTTTGGATAAGGGATTGATTTGGGTGGGAGTATGTACATTTCTAGTACCTTTTCTAGATAGGCTTAACCCAGATGGGCCCCTGTGGGTCTTACTAAGCCTTAATACTTTATGACTTTTATGACTTTATGTAAATTTGGCTCATTTATATGCCATTATGTCATGATTCGAATTAATGTATGTTGCAAAGCATAACGTTTTCGTGTTTTGGGTTACTATTTCATGCTAACAGACCGCCCAAATACGGCTCGTGTGCCTATGTCTCACCACAGCGTTGGCAGGTATTACGGGCACATCCCGCATTTCATTCGACCTTGTTGATCTGCCTCTAATTTCGCGCGGCCCGAGTGCACGAGAGAGCGGCTCTGTCTCGCACGCACGCTCCTACCCGGTCCAGGTGATGCCGCCCGAGGGGACCGCGCCGCTCGGCGATGCTGTGCCAGACCCGGCCTGCCCGGCCGGCCGTCAGTGTGCGCTGAGGAGACGAGGTGGTGGGGTGGTCTGCGCGCCGGGGTAGGGTGGACTGACGTCGCGGTCGCTTATTCTGTTGACAGCGGTGCGCAACTGCACGAGCACAAAGCAGCCGGCAACAGCTGACTGGAGGACTCCGCTGACAGGTGAGCGACGCTTATTCAGCCCCGTGACCACATTTTGTCGCAAGGTTCGTGTACACACTCACGCGAGAGGACACCATGCCCACGGGCCATTTACCACGCTAGCTGTCACCTCGACGGATGATCCACGGTTCGGAAGACGCGGCTATGCTCCAATAGCCGAAGGCGAGGCGAGCACCATGGATGCGCTATTCCGAGTCTCAGTTGGCCACTTGGGGGAGCGGCGCAAAAATAGACGCACCTGCTGTGTTGCCATGACTACGGCGTGCGTCTTCGTCTGCAGTGTGAGTGAGGTCATCGGACTGCTGGCGCGCCGGCGAAAGTTGTGATGTCACTGACTTTTGGTTGTTTTATCCTTTACTTAGGAACAGATGCAGAGGCACAGATTGCGTGCCCGTCCATGGCAAATCGAGCGGTGCCCCTAGAAAGGCGCTGACCATGGTGCCATGGTTTTGAAACTAGGAATAACTTGCTGGTTATTTAAAATATATTGAACGAACCCCTCCCTGCATTGCGAGTTAAGAAAGTGGCGTATGGTTCCTCTGTCGCCATATGGAAGCTGCGCCCACGGAAAAAGTATCGCCAGAACCGGGGAAATGTTTCCTCATCGAAATTCATGGGCCATCCCCAGTTTTTACCAGGCATATTCCGGTGGACCTATCGAAATAGTTAAGTGGCCCATAGCACCTTTCCTGAAGCTATTATGCTGTTTTTGTTGCTGGTATGGCAGTAGCACGGGGAACTGGAATCATAAATGGGTGGAGAGGGGCGGAGACAGATGGCAGGTGTGGTAACCTAACACGTTGGAGGGCCTGCCCTATATGGCATTATATTAAAATTCCTGGTTAAAGGAAACTAACCGCCTTTATAATGGGATTTTAACTGAGATAGCAGTTTTGAAGACCACGTCGAGAAATCACTTACCTCATACTCCGTTCGGTCCAAAACATCTTCCAGCCGAAGTTATAAGGCCTTTTATCATCGGTTTTGGGACATGGACAGACTTGGTGGGCGTTGTGAAAATTCCTTCATATGGAAGCATATGAAAGCAAACAGCATTTCAATGGAAATTAAACCTTTTATTTAATTAAACCTAATTAAACCTAAAGGCTTAAATTTAATTTAATTTAAATGTAATTAAAAATTAAATTAAATTAAATTAATTAAACTTTAATTAAACCTAAAGGCGAACCTTTAGAGGCCTATGATAAAAATAAAAAACCTTCCAAAATCCCGTTTTTTGAAGTATGGGCATAATATTTCGCAAAACCAATGTCATATTCATCATTTTCAGGTGCCAATACCCCTAATTAGTATGATTGCAGAATTTCGGCAAGGTGGTTAGTTTCCTTTAATAAGATTATTATAACATAGGACACACAGATGAAGAACTTAAAGGAAACTAACCACCTTGCCGAAATTCTGCAATCAAACTAATGAGGGGTATTGGCACCTGAAAATGATGAATATGACATTGGTTTTGCGAAATATTATGCCCATACTTCAAAAAACGGGATTTTGGAGAGTTTTTTCTTTTTATCATAGGCCTCTAAAGGTTCGCCAAGAGAGGAATATAAATTATATAATATAATATATAATATATATATATATATTATATATATATATATATATATATATATATATATATATATATATATTATATATATATAATATATATATATAATTATATAATATAAATATAATATAAAATAACAAATTTCAGAACGCCAAAGGAATTTTCACAACGCCCACCGAGTCTGTCCAGGTCCCAAAACCGATGATAAAAGGCCTTATAACTTCGGCTGGAAGATGTTTTGGACCGAACGGAGTATGAGGTAAGTGATTTCTCGACGTGGTCTTCAAAACTGCTATCTCAGTTAAAATCCCATTATAAAGGTGGTTAGTTTCCTTTAACCGATGGTTGAGATACCTATGGATAATCGCGGGCATCGTCTTGCATGCCCTTGTGCTCTTGGAGAAGGTCTTGTCCTTCCAATGCGAAACCGTGTCCCCTCAAATTTGAGGAAAGAATTCAGTGAACCCCCCACCTATCGACACATTTTTTTTATCGACAAGCTGAAGCAAGATCTTTAAATACCTCGATTCAGCATACATTTTCCTAGAGGAAATTAATGTGCCCACCCGATCAATCTCACAAACCAACACCCGTGGTGATAGCGTGCGGTATTCGGACCGTCCGGGCCGTGTTGCCACTGTCCGTGACAGTGACACTCGGACCGTCCGGGCCGTGTTGCCACTGTCCGTGACAGTGACACTCGGACCGTCCGGACCGTGTTGCCACTGTCCGTGACAGTGACACTCGGACCGTCCGGGCCGTGCCGCCACTGTCCGTGACAGTGACACTCGGACCGTCCGGGCCGTGTTGCCACTGTCCGTGACAGTGACACTCGGACCGTCCGGACCGTGCCGCCACTGTCCGTGACAGTGACACTCGGACCGTCCGGACCGTGCCGCCACTGTCCGTGACAGTGACACTCGGACCGTCCGGACCGTGCCGCCACTGTCCGTGACGGTGACACTCGGACCGTCCGGACCGTGCCGCCACTGTCCGTGACAGTGACACTCGGACCGTCCGGACCGTGCCGCCACTGTCCGTGACAGTGACACTCGGACCGTCCAGACCGTGCCGCCACTGTCCGTGACAGTGACACTCGGACCGTCCGGACCGTGCCGCCACTGTCCGTGACAGTGACACTCGGACCGTCCGGACCGTGCCGCCACTGTCCGTGACAGTGACACTCCGTGACCGTCCGGACCGTGCCGCCACTGTCCGTGACGGTGACACTCGGACCGTCCGGACGTGCCGCCACTGTCCGTGACAGTGACACTCGGACCGTCCAGACCGTGCCGCCACTGTCCGTGACAGTGACACTCGGACCGTCCGGACCGTGCCGCCACTGTCCGTGACGGTGACACTCGGACCGTCCGGGCCGTGCCGCCACTGTCCGTGAGTGCCACTCAACTGTCGCTGCTGACACACAAATTGGACAAATCGGCAGACACTGGTGGCTTATCGGGACGCCCCGCCTCTCAGCCAGCCCCACAACTATCGGGACGCTCCGCCTCTCAGCCAGCCCCACAGCTATCGGGACGCTCCGCTTCAGCCAGCCCCACAACTATCGGGACGCTCCGCCTCTCAGCCAGCCCCACAACTATCGGGACGCTCCGCCTCTCAGCCAGTCCCACAACTATCGAGACGCTCCGCCTCTCAGCCTCACAACAGTGCAACATATAAAGCCACAGCCACCCATTGCTGGTTCGGCTTGGCCGTGCATGCCCTCTGATGCACAGAGCCGGCGTACCCGTATGTCGACCATCGATATACCAGCATGTCGACCATCGACACACCGACATGTTGGCAGCCGACACACCGACATGTCGGCAGCCGACACACTGCCTGTCAGCTGGCTTCCTTCCTCGTCGATTGATGCTGAGCAGCAGCACCGCTATGCACTAAAAGTGATGGATCATGGCTTGTTTTTCGTTGGATTTCCATATACAATCAGCATATAATTTAAACAGACGCAATTGTTCCGGACTACAATGGGAAGCATGAATCTCCATATTTATTATGTTTCTGCATACAGGCTCTACTTTGCATTAATTATATGATCTATAAATGGCATTTAATTAACCAATAGGAACCTACCCCGAGGTGGACATGTCCAAGAATATCGACTAAATGTTTTTGTTCTCCACTAACCACGCAGAGCTATCTCTCGTGCTTTTCTTCTGATGATCTCAGCCAGTACGATATGCATCAGCAACGGTGTATACAAGAAAATGCACAGGAGTTTACCTGTCGTACGTGTTAAAATAATGTTTTTTTTTTCACTGGGTGTGAGATGTCGACACGAGTACAGTAGGCTGTCAAAATTCGCCGTGGAAACGATGTCGCTCAACATAACTTATAAGTTCTTCAAACACAAATTGGACCCAACAGCGTACTCATACGTTCAACTTGTTCCTATATTTTGACATGCCTAATTTATGGATAACTATTTTGGCGATAGGAATACAAAGCACGTATATTTATCAACTGATATTGAACAACAGACCAAATCATAAGTAATCCCCTAACCTCGTATTGTGCCAAGGAATGTTCGTGCAGCACAATCCGCAATGGTAAATATAAGAAACACACATATGAGCAAGATTCTGCTATAAATTAAATATGAAGACTTCATAAAGAATCATCACGAAACACGATGTTAATACTTCGTTGGGAGGGATGGCGATTCAGTGTCCAGAAAGTGGTATATCCCACCCTATTTCGCGAATATATATGTTTATATATTTATATATATATATATATATATATATATATATATATATATATATATATATATATATATATATATATATATATATGTATATATATATATATATATATATATATATATATATATATATATATATATATATATATATATATATATATATATATATATATATATATATATATATATATATATATATATATATATATATATATATATACACACATATATATATGTGTGTGTGTGTGTGTGAGTGAGTGTGAGTGTGAGTGTGAGTGTGAGTGTGAGTTGAGTGTGAGTGTGAGTGTGAGTGTGAGTGTGAGTGTGAGTGTGAGTGTGAGTGTGAGTGTGAGTGTGAGCGTGAGTGTGAGTGTGAGTGTGAGTGTGAGTGTGAGTGTGAGTGTGAGTGTGAATGTGAATGTGAATGGCAGTGTGAGTGTGTGTGTGGCGTGAGGGGTATGGTAAGCTACCACTATTCCATTTGTCATTACATACACTTAGCTTCGCTTCACACGGCTCTGAACACTAATGACGCCGCGGCGTCTCCAGCATTACAGATGTTGGGAACGTAATTCTGACCAATATTGCCACTCCAAAGCCCATTTTTTTTCCTCGGCCTGCATGCGAATAGAAGTAAATGAATAGAATACGTCAGAGGCTGGGCTGTCATTTTGAAATACCGGAAGGTATTTAATTATGAATCTCTAAAATTATTCACTGTAACACTTGTCTTATGGCTGCAACCAAAGTAGGCAACTATCGACCTTAGCATAGTTCTGACTACCAGTGGCTAAAATCGGTTTTCATCAATATAAAAATAGGGCAAAATTACAAGCAATTCAAGGTGACATTTTTCATCCCCTATGACAAATTTTATTAGAAACAAACGAAGCATTAAGCATAGCAATACCGTATGTAAAGTAGGCCTTTTCTACTAGCTGCTCCTCTTACAAATTAATCCGATCCTCAATTCTTGGAAGTTGTGCCTAGTTTCCTTTCAGCAAATTATATTGGTGTGTGGGGGGTCTGCTGTATGGCTGTCCCAACGTGGCGTCCCGTGTCTCCGCTGTATGGCTATTCGTACGTGGCGTCCCGCGTGTCTGCTGCATGGCTGTCCCCACGTGGTGTCCCTTGTGTCTGCTGTATGGCTGTCCCCACGTGGCGTCCCTTGTGTCTGCTGTATGGCTGTCCTCACGTGGCGTCCCGTGTGTCTGCTGCATGGCTGTCCCCACGTGGCGTCCCTTGTGTCTGCTGTATGGCTGTCCTCACGTGGCGTCCCGTGTGTCTAAACAGACACACGGGACGCCACGTGCAAAGGCCAGCACCTGGCCTTTGCCCTTGGCCGTGCACCGTAAACGTGCAATTGCACAGCTGACAGCTCGCTCTTCCGGCCTGCATATTGTCACTTGTCAGCCGACAGAGGCCGAATTTGGCGGCACATTTCGGGGATACCCGTCTGCTGTGGCTTTATTCGGCGGTGCTCAGAACCATTGACAGCTCCCACACCTGGATTTTTATCCAGCGCTCGTCCATTGCGAGTTGGGCGAGACGTGGCCTGCCGCCTGTTGCCGTGAGAATGTGGGTCTCGTCGGCCACTCTGTGCTGGAAAGTGGGTCGCTCGCGACGCACGCTCTCCACCAACTCCTATATTCTGCTCGTCCTTTCTCCGCTGCCGCTGCCATCGACAGACTCCAGACGGGTTGTTGCCGTCGCCATTTTGCCGCCGAGCGTGTGAGCGGCGATTCGCCGGCTGGCTCTGTGCGCCGTCGGCTCGCTGCCGTGTGTGGTCCGGAGAGCTGAGACGTGACGGTGCCGTGACGCCGGCAGTCGGCTGGCGTCACGGCACCGTCGGCCGACCAGCAGCCGCAGCAGCAGCCGCAGCGCCGACGATCTGCGCTGCGTTCTGCTGGCGGTGCCGTGGCGCCGCTCCCACCCCAGCGGCCCCCGCGGCGGCCGCTTCGGCACACTGATCGGCCATCATCTGCTGCGCCCGCTGCGCGCAGCCAGCCTGGCCCAGCGGCGGGTCAGGTGCGCGCGCGCTGTCGGCACCGGTGACGGCGGCCGCCCGCTGCGCCGCCGGTGCCACGTCAGCGCCGCGCGGGCCCGGCCCGCGGCGTCCCGCCGGGCGGCGTCGGCGATGCCCACAGATCACGACACCCCGGCCGCCGATCGTCCGGCCATTGTCCGCGGTCGGGCTTCCG
The DNA here is from genome assembly GCA_034440615.1 of Ashinkailepas kermadecensis. Lineage (NCBI taxonomy): Eukaryota > Metazoa > Arthropoda > Thecostraca > Neolepadidae > Ashinkailepas > Ashinkailepas kermadecensis. The sequence continues at coordinate 30,430 of JAOTOM010002207.1, forward strand.
GCGCGCGTAATGAGCCGACCCGCCGCCGGTCGGCACCGCTCCAGAGCTGACCGCGAGCCGTGGGGCGGCCTGGGACGCTCTGCGTGCACTGGCCGGTCTGTATACCTCAGCGGCGGCGGGCAGAAACATGGCGGCCCGGAGTTTTACGCCAGCTGCCCTCCCACGCACGGCAGCTGAGCCTCCAGTCGCCGCGAGCCTCGCCTGCCGCCGCTGTTGGGGCCGGTGTGGTTTCCTCGCCGGCCGCCGTTGTACCCAGCTCGGCGATCAGAGTGGTCCGGTCGTGTGATCTGCCACACTTCCGGCCCCACTGTCGGCCCCACTGTTGGCCGCTGTCGGCCGCTGTCGGCCCCACTGTTGGCCGCTGTCGAGGGCTCTCGCGTCTCCTAAAGCCTGCCCACCAGTCGCGTTTCTTCACATTCCCTCTCGGGCAGCGGCCTTTCCCAAGGACGAACGCGGCCAGCTCCATTGGCATCGACAGACGTATTGACGCACTGGCTGATCCTTCACGGCGCTATTCTGATAATGGGATTAGCCACACGTGGTCTCGGCTGGGGCGGCGACACGCCCCGGCCGCCTCCAGAAGCCGGTGCGCTCGTGGCCAGCCAGCAGCCGGACCTAGCTGCGGCTGGCCGTGTGTCGGCGGATGATGGCGCGGGCCGGTCGCCGGCGCGCGGCTGGCGTCGTCGTACCACGAGCATCGCCAGTCAGTTGGTCGCCCGAGGCGGGAGCTGGCGGCGGCCGTTTTTTAGTGCGCCGCCCGGCCGTCTGGCTGGTGTTCGCGCGCCCGCGCGCAGCACGGCGCCCGCTCATGCGGGAGAGATTTCCGGCCGCTGGAGGTCGTCTGCGTGGCTCGCTCACGGACCACCTGCGGCGGGCGCCAGCTGCAGTCACGACCCGTGACCTCTCGCTGCTGCCGGCCTCGGTCCGCCTGTCTGCATCCGTACCAGGTAGAAGTGCACGTATGCGTGGTGAGCGAACGTTTGTGGAAAGGACGTCGGCACGACTCGGCGCCACGCCCGCCGTTTACCCTTACACACGGCACCTGGCGGTGCTCTGCTCAGAGACACGGTGCCACGCCCACCGTTTACCCTTACACACGGCACCTGGCGGTGTCCTGCTTGGAGGCGAAGCAAAACTCCAGATTGTTTCCTACAGAAAATGACTTAATAAGCATGCTCCTTTCCAGAACCTTCTGGAGATGTTCAGCATGCTTATGCGTCTGTACAAGGAAACCACTGATCAGCAATCACTAGAACCACTATACATTACAGAATGCATTTCATTGCAGAATACGTTATATTACAGAATATATAAATCACAGAATAGCATGCGCCTGGGAAGAGGAGGGAGGCCGTTTGTAATCCCAATGGGGTCTCCTATAATCCCAGAGGGCCACCTATTTATGATGCGATCCCAGGGGAATTCTGTAGTCCTAGGGTGGCTTCCTATAGTCCCAGTGAGGCCTTCTATAATCCAAGGTTTTCCCCTGTTGTCACAGTGGAGCCTCTTGTAGTTCGGGATGGGGGAGGGGATAGGTACCAGCTGCAATCAAAGGGGCCGTCCTGTAATCCCAGGGGCTGAAATCCCAGGTGGCCTGTAATCCTAGGGTTGAATGACCAACATCCTAACCTTAAAATAATTAAACCAAGCTTGATTTGAACGAAGGAGAACATGGGATCCATTCCAAGTACGTTCTCGACAGGCAGCACTGTATCGTAACCGTACGGATTGTAATTTGCATCATGTTGGAGAAGATTCAGTGTCGCAGCGAGGCCATATCATAACATCAGGATACGATCGGTGAAGATTATGATCCTTGGACTTTGTGATCGTACCCGGTCCATACCAATTTTCAACTTAAGTTCACTTTTTGGACGCTATAAACATTGGAGGTTGTGATCCATTGAAAGTAAGTGAATCTTGGATGTTATGAATGCTCCCCGTCGTGGCGCCCTCGTGGTTTTACCGCCCATACGTATGCACACATAGATGCGGGCATCGGCGCAACCATGCTCTTGCCTTGCTGCTGCCATTGCATGAACGGGATGGAAAGACGTTACGTTCCCATGATCATAGCGCAATGGATCGAAACAAGGCCTTACAACCTACTATTACTTACAGCCTTTATGCGCATGCGTGCGGTGCGGCGACCACAGCCGTGTCGGACGCCTGAGGCGCTGCCGTCCGGGCGCGGTGTGACGTCGACGGGCGAGCCACTGCCCGGCCACGGCCGCTGTCCTCTGTCCACACGTGCCGCCACGCCTGAGGCCAGAGATGCGCTCACACACCCACCCACCCACCCACTGGTGCCGTCACATACGCGCCGGGCTGGCGCGGCGAGGTCCTTGACCGTGCGGGGCGGCGCCGTGCGACAGGAACCTCTCCTCTCCTCTCCACCTGAGTGTTACACGGTAAAAACGTTTGCTCACGCGGCACGAGATGGTCAAGGCAGATCGGCCGGCTCCAGGACTGGAGGGCGGCAACGCGCGCCTCACGCTTCTCCTCTCCCGACTGGAGATCCGGGCGACGCCCAGTCGGCGCGAAGTCAAAGCAAGCGACGATTAGGTGGTCGGATGGCGGCGCCGGCCGTACCAATGGCGGCACCGGCCGTCCCGATGGCGGCGCTCGCCGTCCCGATGGCGGCGCTGACTGCCCCGATGGCGGCGCTGGCCGTCCCGATGGCGGCGCTGACTGCCCCGATGGCGGCGCCGGCCGTCCCGATGGCGGCGCTGGCCGTCCCCGGTGGACAACACGCCCTACGGACGGCGGAGCTCATGACGCGGAGCTGACCGCCGCCGCCCCGCCCCGCCCCGCCCGTGGCCTCTCACTGCAGCCGTCACGAGTATGTAGGCCATACGGGATGGCCGGTCGGCCGATGCGCCGTCCGGCTGTTTTTACCGTCCACGCTCGTCTGGGGCTCGTTGAGGCCGACTAGTGATGGACTACGCATTTGGAGGAACGAGCGGCGAGCGCTGCTCCTCTCGGTAGCCGCTGTGCCTCCATGAGACTCAGGCACCGACCCGCGGCGACTGGGTGCCGAGGCGGGACTGACTGGCGGCTCGCTGACTGACTCGCGACTCGCTGACTGACTCGCGGCGATCCAGTTGTCCGTCGACGGTCTGAGCGGCTCGCTCCGCCTCAACCGACGCATCTGAGACCGCTGGCGGTCTGGAGCGCTGACCGTCATCGCGAACGGTGGTCGTCAGAAGAGTGGATTAGTGTTCTTTTGGCACCACGTTTGTTGTGGTGTCGGACGATCATCGTCAGGGATCTTGCTCTACAATGTTGGCCGTCAGACATTGGTGCTGCTGGTCTCTGTGAGGAATTGGTGCTGCTGGTCTCCGTGAGACGTTGTCACCGTTGCGGCTGGCAGTTTATCCCCATTAGGCCCCGTTGTCTGGTCGTTGCTGGTCTCTGTAGATACCGACGTTAGGAGTGCTGGCGCACATTCCTCTGTGTCCGGTCGTTGCTAGTCTCTGTAGATACCGACGTTAGGAGTGCCGGCTGACATGGTAGATGCAAACGCTCGTCCGGAATAGAAGCATTCTTCCATTGTGTGCTATCTCCCAGTCCCAGTGGTACCATGAGCAAAGAGCCAGCATTGCCCGCTGCCATCGTAGTCTGCTCCCAGTGTGGCCAGCTCCCAGCATGTTCTGCTCACAGTGTGGCCGGCTCCCAGTGTGGCCGGCCGCACCTCAGGCTGACCGGAAGTGTGCGGTGCACGAGCGCTGCACGAGTCGGCCCTCCTCAGCTCACGCGACGATGGCCGCCGAAACAACCGGCCAGCTCAGTCTGTCTGGCCCAGCCCACTCGACAGGCGACCCGACAGCGCGGTCCGTTATACAGTGGCAGGCCACGCCCGGTCAGCTGCCCGGTCAGCGTGGCCGCGACGGAACTGCAGCCGCCTCCTCCCAGCCGCGGCGGCACTGCAGCCGCCTCCTCTCAGCCGCGGCGGCACTGCAGCCGCCTCCTCTCAGCCGCGGCGGTACTGCAGCCGCCTCCTCTCAGCCTGCGGCGGCACTGCAGCCGCCTCCTCTCAGCAGCGGCGGTACTGCAGCCGCCTCCTCTCAGCCGCGGCGGTACTGCAGCGGCCTCCTCTCAGCCGCGGCGGTACTGCAGCCGCCTCCTCTCAGCCGCGGCGGCACTGCAGCCGCCTCCTCTCAGCTGCGGCGATGCTGCAGCCGCCTCCTCTCAGCTGCGGCGGTACTGCAGCCGCCTCCTCTCAGCCGCGGCGGTACTGCAGCCGCCTCCTCTCAGCTGCGGCGGCACTGCAGCCGCCTCCTCTCAGCTGCGGCGGCACTGCAGCCGCCTCCTCTCAGCTGCGGCGGCACTGCAGCCGCCTCCTCTCAGCTGCGGCGGCACTGCAGCCGCCTCCTCGCAGCTGCGGCGATGCTGCAGCCGCCTCCTCTCAGCTGCGGCGGTACTGCAGCCGCTTCCTCTCAGCTGCGGCGGCACTGCAGCCGCCTCCTCTCAGCTGCGGCGGAACTGCAGCCGCCTCCTCTCAGCTGCGGCGATGCTGCAGCCGCCTCCTCTCAGCTGCGGCGGAACTGCAGCCGCCTCCTCTCAGCTGCGGCGGCACTGCAGCCGCCTCCTCTCAGCCGCGGCGGTACTGCAGCCGCCTCCTCTCAGCTGCGGCGGTACTGCAGCCGCCTCCTCTCAGCTGCGGCGGTAGTTTTCAGGAAATGCAGAACTACTTACAGCTAGGGCGAGGAGCCGAGGATGAAGGAACCTCAACCATCGGGATTAGGAGTCGAGGAGGGATAAAACCTGGCAAATGGCTGTTGTCAGGAGCCGAGAAAGGCGAAGATTCAGACTTCTGACAGCTAGAGGGTTTGCTGATGGATAGCGTAGATTCAGCCTCATGGGGTCGTCCCGCGCCAGGCTACAAGGGGACTCAGATGTCCTAAATGCATGCCATACTCGCATATGACATAGAGCGTGCTCTTGTTGACTGGCTGACCGATCAGTGACCTGCGAGGCGCACCGACTGTGACGGTCGCCAAGCACGCCACTTCTGTCATCGCCTTTGGAAAGGCGAGGGCGCAAAAGTCCGTCCAGTGACCGTGCATCCAAAGGATGGAGCCGACTCTTCAGGAAGAAGTAGCGGTTGCATGGCGGCCGCGAGCCGTGAAGTTGCCGAGGAGGTCGCGCCGACACGAGTCAGCTGTGCGATGCCTGCACACACTGCTGAAGGAACCAGGTCAATGGGTGCAGCGGCCGGCTGGACTGGCTGTGCCGGCGCCGGCCACGTGGACCAGATGTGCTGCAAACCGGTCCCCGAGTGACCGCTGGATGCCCAGATGGCGGCATGATAACGACCACACATGGGCCTCGTGCAAACAACAACCGTTTGTCTGTATTTCTTCGACTCGCGCGACATTGTTATGCCGGCGGTAGTCTCGTGGCGCCAGCGTAAGTCTCGTGACGCCATCGTAAGGCTCGTGACGCTGTCGCAAATCGTTCATTCGCGCATATATTTCGGACTCAAATATTTCAGGCTCGTATATTTCGGGTTCATCTATTTCGGGCTCATGTATTCTGGTGAATGCACAACACACCCAGCAGTTGAAACACAGCGTGCAGAAGACGTGCGTGATTCGCCGAAAAGTTACTGCACGGCCCAAAGAGCTGCAAACGCGTCCCTCATTGCCGTTCACGGCCCAAAGAGCTGCAAACGCGTCCTTCAATGCCGTTCACGGCCCAGAGAGCTGCAAACGCTTCCTCAATGCGTTCACGGCCCAGAGAGCTCCAAGCGCGTTCCTCATTGCCGTTCAATGCCAATTGGAGAAACGTTTTATTCGCGTGGCCCCATCGTGAGTTTGTTTTATTGCGTCTAACTCAGCTTAAGTGAGCGGGGAAAACTGTGGCACTATGCTGGATACCCGGTCACGTTGGAATAGTAGGGACCGAGTTACCTGACGAAGCGGCAAAACGTGATAGCCAGAACCAATGTACGCGTGCACTGCCTCTTTCTGCAGCACATCTCAGCCAGACAATTAATGGATTTGTTCAGGAAAAGTGGCAACAAGCTTGGGACTCACCGGATCAAAACAACCAGAATCATAAAACCAGGACTGAGGCACTGGGAATCAGCATCCAGTAATTCATAACAGACAGAGGTGATGCTCACCAGAATGTGGCTAGGCCACACCTATGCTACCCATGGCTACCTTCTGCGGAACAAGGGCAGGCCGATGTGTATTCGTTGTGATATCCCACGGACAGTGAGGCACGTTCTTCTGGTGAGCTCCCGTTTCCAAGCACGACGAAAACGGTTCTTAGGTCGACAGGCGGCTAGGCGTACGATGGCAGATCTTTTAGACGATGGGTGCCGCGTGGCCCGAACGCGTGGGTTGCCGTTATCTATCCAGGGACATCAAGACTGCGTTAATGCGTAAGCCGTACAGGACGAATATTCGGTGGGCGCTCTTGGAATGAACGATGCAGGAATTGAAACCCATGTAAAAACACCACGTTATGGGCGCTATACGATCATCATGATCGATGCTTCCTAAAGCCCAAATACCTAACTAAACAAAAGCTCTAAAAAAATATTGCTCTCGCATTACCGCCATCTCGGAATGGATAGACAGCTCCGCTGCATTAATTAAACTACACTAGTTATACCAACTGATCCGATACGGACCGAATGACCGTAACCCGATACGGTCATACGGTATCTGATGCTGCCTTCCGAGAATATTCCTGAAGTTGGCGAAGTATTAGCTCATTTAATACAGATCCATAGCTTTCCGGTCAGTATTCTCTGTTCAGTATTCTCTCATACTAGCTGTGTAGCCGTGAGGGTTTCATCACCACAAGTAGAAATATGTCGTTAGCTCATGTTATTCATGTCACGACACCTTAACCAATCTCAAATATACCGGCAAAGCTAGCTGTTCATCATGCCAGTGTACATACAAAGCTGTCCCCTGACGCTCCTGTCATCTGTTCCAGGTACGTCCATCAACAGAGAGAGGGAGAAAGAGAGCGAGGGATGAAGACAGAGTGAGTGAGCGAGTGAGTGACAGCGGCGGCAGCAGGTGACGAATGCTGCGCCCCTGCGCCGTTCTTCGGTGAGTCATAACTTGTCAGGTGTGTGTCACGTGTCACGTGTGGCCGACACGCCCTGTCGACACCGTCTGCTCGATCGGTCCGTGCTCACACCAGTCCTCCCTCACCAGTTCCCGCCACCAGAAAATGTCGGCGGAGGCCGGCACTGACGATTTGAGCCCCATTACATTATGATTTGAGCGCCATTACTTTGCGATTTAATCCCCATTACATTACCATCTGAGCCCCATTGCATTACTCTTTGAGCCTCCATTACATTCATGCAAGTCCTGCAGTCATTAACGAGTGCGTGCAAAATCATGATTTATAAATATTAGTGTGAATGCTTCTTGTATTACAGTAAACATGCCTCAACCAACCGCAACGCATACATTCATGTCCCTGACGGCAGTTGCCTTTTGAGTACTCAGAGCTCAAAGAGCATGCTGAATCTCTCACATACCCTCTCCCCCAAGAAAATGTATAGTCACGTTCTAGCGATGCTGCGAAGTTGGCGCCACAGCCAGGGCATAGGAGCGATGATGAAGATGGAGGGGCCAGTAAATTTTCATGCCACAGGGCTAATGGTTCAAGCCATAGGGAATCGTGGTGAGCAGTGGGCGCCCTAACCACCACGGATCTACGCCACATGTGGTGCAAAGATGTAAGAACGGTAAAAACAAACTACTTGAACTGATTCACATTTACATACCGAGTTGATGTGTCCAGGAGTTATTTACTATCCTAGCGATAAATACCTGTCTGCGACGTAGTTCATTCTCGATACCGTTGTGGTCTGCGACGTAGTTCATTCTCGATGGCGTTGTGGTCAGGCTGTGGATCCACACTTGACTGTCAGTTGGGTCGTCGGCACGAGCGGACTCTTCCTCTTCTTAGGTCGTCAAATATGGTGTGCTATTTCTGTTTCAAACTTCTTGTGTGATTCATTCCTCCCCATTCATCCAAAAAGAGCAACTTCGAAGATGTTACTCACTCTTCTTGTGGCTATCCAAAACATCGTCCATCATTAAAGTTGGGCATCCGGAGCGGTCGGACACCCCCTTAACGCGTTGGCATTAACATTATTAGCACGTGGATGTTAACATATGGACCGTGGGGCACACTTTTTATAGTAAAAACTGAAAGTGCATGAAGACAATTGCTTCAAAGCTGTGTTCTGTCTCGTTACTCCGTTTCGCTCCACAATCAGGGCAGCCATCATCATCACCGGCCGTATTAATCGCTGTGGCGAATGGATGCGTTAGTAGTCGGTGGAACTAACGCGCGGTGAGAAAATCTGGCGTTGGGAGAACCGTGACGACCCTGGCTGGTCGCCCGTGGGGGAATGGCGACCGAAGGTAGCAGCCCTGCTCCCGCAGCAACGTGCTCCACCCGAGTATTGCGCCTATCCCATGGTGGCAGCCCGAAGCACGTCCGACACCTACCCGCTGGGTCGCATTCCTTTGTTTCCCACACTCATGTTCGGGTGCTACCGAGACGCTGTTATCGGCGTATTACAAGGCCCGGCCTGCTTTACGGTCGGCCATTTTAGATGCCTGAGAAGTGTTATCGTCGTGGCCAAAACAGCACGCATTCCACTCGTTCGCTGCATTGCAGATGCCAGGCACTGAAGTGATGTTTTCTAGCTGTTCACTGCGCTGGTTTCGATGAGCAAGAACAGCAAACGCTGCGCATCGCGCTCTTATTTTCAATGCTCGGGATCTCCGACAACGAGGTGCTCCCATGAGCCTAACACGGGCCACATTCCTCACCATTCACTTCGCTGCGTCTCCAGTAGTGGGATGTTCTAAACGCGGCAAACCGCGCGGTCCTGGGCTGCTGCGGGCCTGGTGTTGTCCTCCGCCTGCTCCTGTGTCGGCTGCGCCTGGGCCGCCTGCTCCTGGGCCGCCTGCTCATGGGCCGCCTGCTCATGGGCCGCCTGCTCATGGGCCGCCTGCTCCTGGGCCGCCTGCTCCTGTGTCGGCTGCTCCTGGGCCGCCTGCGCCTGGGCCGCCGGCCAGTCCTGTAATTCGGCGCCGGTCGGCACATTACACGCGATTACTGTGCGGACGGGTTGGCGGCTCCGCCGGCGGCCATGCGGCAGCGCAGCGGTGCGGTGTTTTGGCCGCGCTGACTGCCACCGACTGACGAGACGTGCCGCAATAACCCCGCCCCCGGCTGGCCGCCATAGACTGACGAGACGTGCCGCAATAACCCCGCCCCCGGCTGGCCGCCATAGACTGACGAGACGTGCCGCAATAACCCCCCGGCTGGCCGCCATAGACTGACGAGACGTGCCGCAATAACCCCCGGCTGGCCGCCATAGACTGACGAGACGTGCCGCAATAACCCCGCCCCCGGCTGGCTGCCATAGACAGACGAGACGTGCCGCAATAACTCCGCCCCTGGCTGGCCGCCATAGACTGACGAGACGTGCCGCAGTAACCTTGCCGCTAACTGACGAGACGTGCTGCAATAACCTCGCCGCGGCCGGCCGCCATAGACTGACGAGACGTGCCGCAGTAACCTCGCCGCCAACTGACGAGAGGTGCCGCAGTAACCTTGCCGCTAACTGACGAGACGTGCCGCAATGACCTCGCCGCTGGCTGCCGCTGCCGGCCGCCTCCCGCCGGCCGCCCTCCGCCGCCGCCCGCCGCCCGTATTGCCTTTGTGCGCGCGAGCCGAGCGGCACACGAACATGCTGCCGGCGGCTGCCAGCTCTGGTTTTTACTCACGCCCTGCTTCACATCTGGCTTTGCGTTGTTTGTTCTGCTCCGTCCGGTCGGTCCTGCTCACCGTTCGTGTGTTTGTTTATCACTCCTGTCCTCCACATCCTGCAAGCTCTCCATTTTACACATTTTGCCGCGAGGCTTCCAGTTTTGTTTATCGTTTCAACAATAACTCGTGCTATTAATACCGTGAATTATGGCATGTATTGCACGTTGCTTGACGTGGCCGCAAGGGCATGATTGGTCATGTAGAGGGTTAGTGACAGAGAAATCTGCGTTTTGTTGAGTCAACCCCATTCTGAACCTTCAATGCAGCGCGTTGGCTGCATTTGTGCCCAGTGTGTAATGCAGCCGGGTCTCGCGGCGCCGGCACGATCCATAATTGAACCCTCACACTTCATTGAGGTTTGAATCACGTGTCATATGTTTCAGGAAGGTCATTCCCATGCCTTTGTCGCGGTCAGGTTTTTTTTTCTCACGCGGTGATTCTGTTTCGTGGAACTGTTAGTATCGTATTTCTGAGCCGCCTTCCCGAGTCCCATCTTATAATCATCCTGACAATCGTCTGATGACAGATTTGGTTGGATGTGCAGCGTATTATGATTGCTACATTTTAACTTTCATCATGCAGCATATTCATTCTACACGATTAATTTATATACAGATAAGTCTTTTAACTTAGATTGCTGTACATGCATTGCTTGCAATTCCATGCATGAAGTTATATGTGTATGCATGTGTATATATGCATGTATGCATGCATATAGTTATGTATTAGTGTTGTTATATTCGGAAATTCTGAAGGCAAAGCCAGTCGATTTCAGATGAAAGAGCTGGTAGAGCTCTTGTTCAAACTAAGTTCATGTGGAAGGAAATTAGGGCTTTAAGCATTGTGTATTAGGCTGTTTTGGCAATCACATTACCTTCCCGGGATTTTTATGTTTCCTTGTATGTATCCTTTATTCCTTCATGTCTCTTTTATGGAGCTCAATAATGAGATGAGTAAGCGCATGCTAATCTACTGCTAACTTTGGCACCTGTCTCCGTCAGTCGGAAATTACCTGTGCATACGGCATGCATAATGCATACAAAAGCTATAGGTAATTAAAGTTATCTTCCATAAATCTGAATCCGAATTTATTGTTAGCCTGAACACATGTGCCTACTCATCCTCAGAGAGATGGTGTTAAAAACCAAACTAGATTCATTGATGACCATTCAGATGAAATCCACCAGTATGTATTCCTTGGATTAATATTCTGATATAAATGTCTTAATATTTTATAGGCGGTTATTAATATGTGGTCCAATGGACACATAGCTCAGACGCTTCTCAGTCCCCCGAATAAAGTGCGCCGTTTCTAAGGAGCAAGCGGCGACAGAGACGCACCGGAGACGAGTGAGCTGTCTCGTCCTCCTCGTCTGTCTGTCCTCGTCCTGTCCTCGTCTTAATCGCGAGCAAGATGCGAATTGCCTGTGCAATTGCTCCGGCCTTCCATAAGGAAATGTCCAAACGTGTCACTTTAGGTTCCGCCAAGTGTTTGGATGGGCACTCGGGTAGAATTTCCATGTAGTAAGTAGCGACTCTCCGAAGTGAGCAAACCGTGATAACTATCATTGATATAGGTCGTTTTTTAATGAAGCCCGAACTGCAAATACTAATACTGATAGTATGGCCAGTGGATTGTATAGAAAACAAACAGAAGTACCGTATTGTTAGTCGGAGTGTTCCGCTGTGTTTGGCAGTGTCGTTATCTCCCCATCAGCAGCCCACACCCGTGTACGGGCGCTCATCCACCCGTGTGTTGGTCGGCCCGACCCATGCACCGACCGGTGGGAGGTGGGACGCGTCTGCAGTCTGCACCGGCCGAACGGAGGCCTCAGGTGCGATCGCACATTGCCGAATTCCTCTCACCAGTGCCGAGTTCGGAGCCGGACGCCGACGCCGACGAGCAGTATTACGTTGTGTGTGTGATCAGTCCGGTACGCTGAAGTGCTCTGTACGGCGATCTGTCGGACCTGTCTGGCGAAGCCTGATCTGGCGATCTGTCTGAAGCCTGAGTCTGGCGACGGGCACTTCCCGGTGCCGCCAACTGTAGGTGATCAGTACAGAAATAACACCCGAATTTCCCGCGCCACTGATCGCCGGTTGTGGAGAGCGGCCGGATATCGTGACTGTCCGGCCACCGGTGAGTTTTGTCGGCGATTCGCACACACTTTCGCCGTCGCCTTGCTGGACGTTTTTTTCTCGATGGTTCACACGAAGATTTCTCCACGCTGCGCCACAGGCGTGACGGGTTTCACCGCATGTCGTCGATCCGGCGCGACGTGTCCGGCGGGATTCCGCGTCTGCGGCGTTAGCGTTAGGCTCGAGTCTGGCAGGACAGCTCGGTGTTGGCGTTAGTCTCGGGTCAGGCAGGACAGCTCGGTGTTAGCGTTAGGCTCGAGTCTGGCAGGACAGCTCGGTGTTGGCGTTAGGCTCGAGTCTGGCAGGACAGCTCGGTGTTGGCGTTAGTCTCTGGTCAGGCAGGACAGCTCGGTGTTGGCGTTAGTCTCTGGTCAGGCCGGACAGCTCGGTGTTGGCGTTAGTCTCTGGTCAGGCAGGACAGCTCGGTGTTGGCGTTAGTCTCGGGTCAGGCAGGACAGCTCGGTGTTAGCGTTAGGCTCGGGTCTGGCTGGACAGCTCGGTGTTAGCGTTAGGCTCGAGTCAGGCCGGACAGCTCGGTGTTAGCGTTAGTCTCGAGTCTGGCTGGACAGCTCGGTGTTAGCGTTAGGCTCGGGTCTGGCTGGACAGCTCGGTGTTAGCGTTAGTCTCGGGTCAGGCAGGACAGCTCGGTGTTGGCGTTAGTCTCGGGTCTGGCTGGACAGCTCGGTGTTAGCGTTAGGCTCGAGTCTGGCTGGACAGCTCGGTGTTAGCGTTAGGCTCGGGTCTGGCTGGACAGCTCGGTGTTAGCGTTAGGCTCGAGTCAGGCAGGACAGCTCGGTGTTAGCGTTAGTCTCTGGTCAGGCAGGACAGCTCGGTGTTAGCGTTAGTCTCTGGTCAGGCAGGACAGCTCGGTGTTAGCGTTAGTCTCGGGTCTGGCTGGACAGCTCGGTGTTAGCGTTAGTCTCTGGTCAGGCAGGACAGCTCGGTGTTAGCGTTAGGCTCGGGCCAGGCTGGTCAGCTCGGTGTTAGCGTTAGGCTCGGGCCAGGCAGGACAGCTCGGTGTTAGCGTTAGGCTCGGGCCAGGCTGGACAGCTCGGTGTTAGCGTTAGGCTCGGGCCAGGCAGGACAGCTCGGTGTTAGCGTTAGGCTCGGGCCAGGCTGGTCAGCTCGGTGCTAGCGTCAGGCTCGGACCGGGCAGGACGGCTCTGTGAGGCCTTGGAACGGCTGCTATGATATGCGACGATTGAAGTTCTGCTGCGCAGCTGCAAATGCCGCTGATTTGTACGTGTTCTACGGGGACGCTTGCTGTGTGATACTGAGGCCAGTGCACTCGGCTTGCTGTGTGGTACTGATACCAATACACCCGACTTGCTGTTTAGTACTGAGGCGGCCAGTACACTCGACTTGCTGTGCGGTGCTGTGGCTAGTACACTCGACTTGATGTGTGATGCTGGGGCCAGTGCCCTAATAACTAACTAACTAACACTCGACTTGATGTGTGATGCTGGGGCCAGTACACTCGACTTGATGTGTGATGCTGGGGCCAGTACACTCGACTTGATGTGTGATGCTGGGGCCAGTACACTCGACTTGCTGTGTGATGCTGGGGCCAGCACACTCGACTTGATGTGTGATGCTGGGGCCAGTACACTCGACTTGATGTGTGATGCTGGGGCCAGTACACCCGACTTGATGTGTGATGCTGGGGCCAGTACACTCGACTTGATGTGTGATGCTGGGGCCAGTACACTCGACTTGATGTGTGATGCTGGGGCCAGTACACTCGACTTGATGTGTGATGCTGGGGCCAGTACACCCGACTTGCTGTTTGATACTGAGGCGGCCAGTACACCCGACTTGATGTGTGATGCTGGGGCCAGTACACTCGACTTGATGTGTGATGCTGGGGCCAGTACACTCGACTTGATGTGTGATGCTGGGGGCCAGTACACTCGACTTGATGTGTGATGCTGGGGCCAGTACACTCGACTTGATGTGTGATGCTGGGGCCAGTACACTCGACTTGATGTGTGATGCTGGGGCCAGTACACTCGACTTGATGTGTGATGCTGGGGCCAGTACACTCGACTTGATGTGTGATGCTGGGGCCAGTACACTCGACTGGATGTGTGATGCTGGGGCCAGTACACTCGACTTGATGTGTGATGCTGGGGCCAGTACACTCGACTTGATGTGTGATGCTGCGGCCAGTACACTCGACTTGATGTGTGATGCTGGGGCCAGCACACTCGACTTGATGTGTGATGCTGGGGCCAGTACACTCGACTTGATGTGTGATGCTGGGGCCAGTACACTCGACTTGATGTGTGATGCTGGGACCAGTACACTCGACTTGATGTGTGATGCTGGGGCCAGTACACTCGACTTGATGTGTGATGCTGGGGCCAGTACACTCGACTTGATGTGTGATGCTGGGGCCAGTACACTCGACTTGATGTGTGATGCTGGGGCCAGTACACCCGACTTGCTGTTTGGTACTGAGGCGGCCAGTACACCCGACTTGATATGTGATGCTGGGGCCAGTACACTCGACTTGATGTGTGATGCTGGGACCAGTACACCCGACTTGATGTGTGATGCTGGGGCCAGTACATTCGACTGCGGTGCACGCTGCCGCCGCAGTAATCGTCTTCGGACGGCTGGCGGGCTTTTTGTCTTGTTTCTCGCAACAAGGTATCAGTTGTTTTTGACGTTGGCGGCCGGGTGGTGCGCACCATGTGGCCGTCCGATGCGTGCTTCAGTTTTGGCGGGAGCACCTCTGGGTCGAGTATGGGCCTATGATTAATCTCTGATCATGCGCAGCGTGTCGTGTGCCCGCAGCCGCCGACGCCAATGCAGACATGACGGCCGGTTGTAGCGTGACCCTCCCGTTACACACACGCCGGTGTGTTGCAGCTGCGCCGGCTGTGGGTTAGTGAACTGCCAGCTGGTCAAACCGGTGCCGCTGCCAGATTATTTCCGCCAGCGGAACCGGCCGGCTTCGTCATTCAGCTGGTGCAGTCCTGAGCCGCGCCGAAGTGTGCTGAATCCGCCCAATGCCGCCCAATGTCGCCCGGTGCCGCCCAATGCCGCAGCCCAATGCCGCAGCCCAATACCGCCGAATACCACAGCCCAATGCCGCCATCCAGCTGGTGCAGCTCTGAGCTCCTTCGAAGCGCGCTTAATCCGCCCGATGCCGCCGACGAGACGGGAGTCTGTTTCATCACCCGTATATGTGGTGATGACTGCGAGGAATGCCGGCGTTCGTACTGCACACAGGCGAGCCAAGTTCCTCAGAGTTCGCTCCGTCATGGCACGCGCGTACGCGCACCCTACTCACCATCTCACATCATGCTCACCAGCTCACAGTCCACCCATCAGTCCACACCCTGCTCCCGGGTGAGTGAAATCGCAGCCTGGTCTCTGATGCCTATCAGTTCACACCCCGCTCCCGGCTGAGTGGACTCACACCCCAGTCTCTGATGCCTGTCAGTCCACACCCCGTTCCCGGGTGAGTGAACTCACACCCTGGTCTCTGATGTAGGTCCATTTCCGGCGGCGCCCGTTCTAGGCGGCGGCACCCGGCATCTGGGTAATCTGACAAGTCACATCTAATGGTTATCTGACAATTCGGTTCCCAGTTTTTTTTCGGGGGAAAGTTGGGTTCCAATGTATTGGAATGATTTCCAAAAATGGCAAACAACACCACTTTCCAACTGAAGTTGCATGGGACATCTTCTCTGCTGCAGAGTGGACCCGGGTTTCACCCCCCCCCCCCGCCGTATTTGCTTGGTTGTCACGGCTAGCGGGACTGCTAGCAACGATAAACGAACCGTTTCGGAGCGCAGCATCGCTGAACAACTTTCTGACCTTGCCGAGCTTCGGGAGGGCGAATAATACGTCTTCTGATCTACTTATGGTTGTATTCCCAAAGCTTGGAACAAAACAAGAATAACAGTGCCGTTTCATGCACTGCACTCTGCTTTGGTCATCGGATGCGAGCCAAGCTTGAAACGACCTTGGCAGCCTTCTGTGTATAAGATTCAATGGTCGGCTGCCTTCTGTGTACAATATTAAATGGTCGGCAGCCTCCTGTGTATAAGATTCAATGGTCGACAACCTTCTGTGTACAAGATGCAATGGTCGGCAGCCTTCTGTGTACATGATTCAATGGTCGAGCATCGGTGTGCTCCTCATCTGTGACGTCACAGCTATTTCGACCAATCACATTGTGATTGGTTCGTAGACGATATTTTAATTGTTCCAAGCATTTCTGGTAGCTTTTAAAAATAAGTGAATGCCACGATAGTCGTTAAAATAAACTACACCAATACTGGTGCAACTTCCAAGAAGCCAGGCCGCTTGGTAACCTGAAGCTTGTCCGTTGCGAGAGGGATTATTGGCCGGACCGATGTAGCGGCGGCCGCGGCTCATGTACGGTCGACCGCCGGCGGCCCGCACCAGCCTCTCCTGGCTCGCCACACATTCCACGGCGTGCCCGTTACGTCTGCTCACTTGACGTGCAGACGTCGCGGCCGCTGGCCTGCAGACCTGCCCTCCAGCTGGGCCCGAGCCGGCGCGGACCGGCTCCGGCGCCGTCCACCGGCCGGGCTCATCTGGCTCTGCTCTGATCCGATCCGATCTGGAGCCGCTCACTGCTCAGTCCCGTGGCGGAGTTCAGCTGCAGACGTCACGTCTGCGGTCTCGGCGGCTCTCCGCCGTCACTGAGCGGACGTCACGTCTGCGGTCTCGGCGGCTCTCCGCCGTCACTGAGCGGACGTCACGTCTGCGGTCCCGGCCGCTCTCCGCCGTTATGGAGCGGACGTCACGTCTGCGGTCCCGGCCGTCTCTGCCGTCACTGAGCGGACGTCACGTCTGCGGTCCCGGCGGCTCTCCGCCGTTATGGAGCGGACGTCACGTCTGCGGTCCCGGCGGCTCTCCGCCGTCACTGAGCGGACGTCACGTCTGCGGTCCCGGCGGCTCTCCGCCGTTATGGAGCGGACGTCACGTCTGCGGTCTCGGCGGCTCTCCGCCGTCACTGAGCGGACGTCACGTCTGCGGTCTCGGCGGCTCTCCGCCGTCACTGAGCGGACGTCACGTCTGCGGTCTCGGCCGCTCTCCGCCGTCACTGAGCGGACGTCACGTCTGCGGTCCCGGCCGCTCTCCGCCGTCACTGAGCGGACGTCACGTCTGCGGTCTCGGCGGCTCTCCGCCGTCACTGAGCGGACGTCACGTCTGCGGTCCCGGCGGCTCTCCGCCGTCACTGAGCGGACGTCACGTCTGCGGTTCCGGCGGCTCTCCGCCGTCACTGAGCGGACGTCACGTCTGCGGTCTCGGCGGCTCTCCGCCGTCACTGAGCGGACGTCACGTCTGCGGTCTCGGCGGCTCTCCGCCGTCACTGAGCGGACGTCACGTCTGCGGTCTCGGCCGCTCTCCGCCGTCACTGAGCGGACGTCACGTCTGCGGTCCCGGCCGCTCTCTGGCATCACAAAGCGGACGTGCACACGTGTCCTCAGGTGTTCCATGCCGCTGAGTGGGACACCATAGACAGCGTCCCCTGGCCTGTCAGCCCGTCAGAGTCGTCTCCGGAGCACGTGACCGCCGCGTCACCTCGCGTGGAATGCGCACCACATTCGGCATGACTGGGCGCGCCGTTCGTCACGACTGACCGCGCCACGGCACCACCACCACCGGCGGCGGCGGAAGCGGGGTGCCGCGGCGCGAGTATTTTCGGGGCGGCGTCCCGAGTGGCGCGGCAGGGTGCCGCTGTCCCCAGCCCGTCCCGAAAACGCTCGACCGGTCGCAGCGACAGGCGACTGCCGGAACACGAGTGTTGTGCGCGCGCTGGCACGCGGTCCAGGGTCGGCTGAGTTGTGGCCGGCCGGCTTTGACCCAGTGAACTTGTTGTGCCCCGGTGGGAGGGCTGCCAGTGGTTGAATGGTTGCCGGCCTTCCCGGTCCGCGGCGGCGGAGCCCGGAGGGCAGTACCACGCCGCCGTGTTGTTGTCACACACCCGGTGGCACTGTTTGTGCCGCCCCGTCGGCAGGGCGTGCGGATGTCGAGATTGCCTATTCCTCCTATTCCACTTCAGCCATTCGCCGTGGAGGAGGTCGGCTTTATTGCACTTCAATCATTCAAAGCCATGGAGCGTCTTTGGTGTAACGCTGACAAATGCAGAGGGGCATATACGCAACGATTACTCCCAAGAATTTCTGGATAATCATGAGGCTGCAATTTTCCGTGTGTCCACTTATCAGTATATGTATATAAGCAGTAGGATTTGTTGAAAATACAGCATACTTGAAATATTCCTCATCCCTAATTCATCTTCCTCTTCCACGTATGTACCAACTATGAGTATCCATATTCCACATACCCACCATGAGTTTTTGCACCCTACGCATGGCGATTTTCGCTTTGCCTTGCAGATATACCACTGCGCAGTAACTTCTGTTCTAACGCACACTGCGATAGACATTCCTCCGGCGGACACACGGACTATCCCAGCCTTGGCGATTCCCGGCGTGTGTTCGTTAGTACATACACGCCTTCAACGTTTCCCCCATTGTGCTCGTTGAGTTTTTGCGCCGCCCCAATCTGCCGTTACATCTCCACGCACGAGTCTGGTTCTGACGGGCTCTTGGAGCGAATGGAGGCCTGACCCGGATCGGGAACTGTAAAATGGTGGCGGTGCAGCGCCGCGGCAACCTGGCCGGTAACTGGCCAGCTCAGTCACCAACCAGGTCACTAACCTGGTCACCAACCTAGTCACTAACCTGGTCACCGACCTGGTCACCAACCAAGTCACTAACCTGGTCACCGACCTGGTCACCAACCAGGTCACTAACCTGGTCACCGACCTGGTCACCGACTCCTGGTCACCGACCTGGTCACCACCTGGTCACCACCTAGGTCACCAACCAGGTCACTAACCTGGTGACCAACCGGGTCAACCAGGTCACCAACCTGGTAAGCAGGCGGTCACTGACGTGACTGGACCGCTGATGAGATCAGGAGATGACCGGGCAGTCACCAGCGGTCACTGACGTGATTGAGTTGCTGATGAGATCAGGAGATAACCGGGCAGTCACCAGCGGTCACTGACGTGACTGAGCCACTGATGAGATCAGATGACTGGGAAGTCACCAGCAGTCACTGACGTGACTGATGAGATCAGGAGATGACCGGGCAGTCACCAGCGGTCACTGACGTGGCTGAGCCGCTGATGAGATCAGGAGCTGACCGGGCAGTCACCAGCGGTCGCTGACGTGACTGATGAGATCAGGAGATGACCACGCAGTCACCAGCGGTCGCCGACCCGGTGCCATTGCTGCAGCGGTGTCCATCGCCACCGGTGTCGCCCCGAACGAGAGCGCGGCGGCGGGTTTGCACACCGGCTCCGCCGGCCCCAAAGTATCATGAGCGCCATCGGCGGCGGTCGTGAGTGCCGACTGTGTAGCCTGCAACATCGTGCAGTGTCATTCTGACGAACATCATTACAGCATTTGGGGTAGGGTCGGCGGTGGCTGCCGCTGGCTCGGTGCGGAGATGTGTTTTCCGCTCGCATACCCGAGCGCGGCCGGCAGACACGCGCGCACGGATTGAATCCGGTGGTGGACGCCTGACGACAGCACGTGACGCACGTGCTGCATCCGTGTCCCGCTCACCTGCAGTTGTTGCCGGTGCTGTAGCCGACGCCAGACATGCAGTTGGACCGCCGACATCACGCCAGTGGGTGACGTGTCTTCCCCTGTGTGACCAGCTATATGACCTATGCAGTCAAAGCGAGCCTAAGCTACCCCTGTGTGACTACTCATCCAGAGGACGTACTCATTCCTTAGTCAGTTAGTATTATATACCATAATTATAATATATCGTAGTAGGATCATAGAATTGATGGGAGTGGCTCGTAATGTCAGACCACACGTGGCGCAGTGCGGCCTCAGGCCTCCTCCACCAGCAAAGCCTCGACATTGCGTACCCGGATAACACCAAGTGCAGTCATTGCACTGCTTTTCAATGGCCGTGGCACATGTGATCGCCTACGTCACAATCAGCCCAGCCGATGCTGACAGCTCTTGTGGTCAAGATGGCTGTCAGTGGCGATGTTAGCATGTTATGTGCATATGGGGAACATGAGTCACTGAGTCGTCAGCTGATCAGTACGGCCATCCTGTGTCGGGCCGTAGTCGGTACAGCCGAGTGTGGCCTGCTGTGCCGTATATATATATATATATATATATATATATATATATATATATATATATATATATATATATATATATATATATATATATATATATGTATATATATATATATATATTACATAGAGGAACGAGAATGACCTAGAATATCGAAGCGAAGCGGCAATGTACTGGCGCGAGTTCGGGGAACCGCTAGCTCACGACCCATCTCAGCTGAAGAAAAACTGCAGACATGCCACTCAAGGCGCGGCTGCCGGCCTGGCACCTTAAGATAGATGACGTGCACGGCCACAGTATGAGGCAGGCCTTGTGCAGTGCGGCAGCGCATTGCGTGCACTCGACTGGTATACGGCGCCCAGCAACAGCTCAGAACTGGCGGGCCGGGGCTGCCATGTAACCAGAATCACGCTGTTTTATTTTGGTGGCTGCTGAAACAACTAGCGGCGCCAGACCGACACCGACACGGACCTGAGGCGCGGCCGACCCCGACACAGATCTGAGGCGCGGCATCCTCTGCCGACCATGGTCTCGCCGGCAGCGTCTTCTCTCGCATTCCGCGCACGACCGCCAGTCACCGTGACCTTTGACCCTCGACGTCAGAAGGCCGGCCGGCCGGCCGGTCGGTCGGTCGGCGGCTGCACCCACCACCACAGCAGGCGCCGATTGCGCCAGGCTGGCTGGTGCTTTTGCATTATGGCGGTAGTATTGTGTTCTGGCGGTAGTACTGTGTTCTGGCGGTAGTATTGTGCTCTGGTGGCAGTATTGTGTTCTGGCGGTAGTATTGTGCTGTGGCGTTAGTACTGTGTTCTGGCGGTAGTATTGTGTGTTCTGTTGGTAGCATTGTGCTCTGGCGGTAGTACTGTGTTCTGGCGGTGGTATTGTGTTCTGGCAATAGTATTGTGCTCTGGTGGCGGTATTGTGTTCTGGCAGTAGTATTGTGCTGTGGCGGTAGTATTGTGTGTTATGGCGGTAGTATTGTGCTCTGACGGTAGTATTGCGCTCTGGTGGCAGTTTTGTGCTCTGGCGGTAGTATTGTGTTCTGACGGTAGTATTGTGTTCTGGCAGGAGTATTGTGCTCTGGTGGTAGTATTGTGCTCTGGCGGCAGTATTGTGTTCTGACGGTAGTATTGTGTTCTGGCAGTAGTATTGTGCTCTGGTGGCAGTTTTGTGCTCTGGTGGTAGCATTGTGTGCGGAAGTCGAGCTGACGCTTATCGGTGGACGGGTAGATATTCTGAGCCGCCAGTGGAGCGGCCGGTGCAGCTCTGACCACCGTCGACGGCAGGCGGGGTTCGAAGAAGCCCCGCTCGGCGTCAGCCGGCGTCTGGCGCGTGACGCGTGACGCGTGACGTTCTGTTTGCGCAATCGACCTGGCGCCGGCCGGCTGATGACGGCAGGGTGACCGGCCCTGGTGGTGCACCAGCAGGCCGGGGTGTCCGGCCGTGGTGGTGCGCCACCTCAGACACAGCCGGCCGTCGTCACTGGGCGGCGCCGGGCCTGACGTCGGACCTGTCGACCATCACCGGGTGGGGGCGCTCGGCGGCCGGCCGCTCACTGCTCACTGCTGACTGCTGGCCCGCAAATGCGCACGAACGTCACTCGAGAATGGGTGCTGCGTGAAGGGGCCATCGCCGTGCTGTTTGAATTGGTCGGTGTCGACTGGCCTGTCCAGACGCGACGTCTGCCCAGCCGCGGGGAGTCCGGTCAGTCGATTCAGTGCCGGCGGATGGCGCGCGCCTCCCGGTGGTGACCCGAGCCGTGACCGGGGATGGGTCACCGCCGGCGGGCCGCGCGTTGGACGAGCCGCAGCATCGGCGCCGCTCTGCCGGCCATGTCAACAGCGCGCCCGTCTGTGCTAAGTGTTGTCCATCAGCGCAAACACGGCCGAGGCACGATACCGAAGCCGTGCTACTCGAACAGGAATGCACCGCGGGCGTCGGCTCGCCCTGCAGGCGTCATCAACACGCGCGGAGTGTTGTATGTGGTGACAGGGAGTACCCGCGCTGCTGATACGACACACTTAGTGGGGCGGAATGCTGACGGAGCAGTCGACAAACGGCCCAGAATGTGTGCGCGCTCGCCGGCTGCCCAGGTTTCCCGAGCGCCTGCCGAGTTTTGCCACCGGTAGACGAACGGTACCGGTGCTGCTCGAACAGCGAGGTTGAACTAAATGCGCACGAACGTCACTCGATAATGGGTGCTGCCTGAAGGGGCCATCGCCGTGCTGTTTGAATTAGTCGGTGTCGACTGGCCTGTCCAGACGCGACGTCTGCCCGGCCGCGGGGGAGTCCGGTCAGTCGATTCAGTGCCGTCTGTTGACGCCATAGTGACGCCGCATCATGAGCACGATGACGTCATACTACCTTTTGTGATTTTCCTGACGGCGCTCCGCAGTGATGTGCTCAGCTAAAATCGTCACTGCCACCGTTGTGAGCCGCATGGTAATCTCTGTGCCCACGAGCTGGACGCGTGCTCTCGGCTCTTGGAGCGGCCGCTTTGATCTGGGGTGGCGACGTGACCTCAGCAAGACGACGAGACCACCTCCGCCATGCACTCTTGAGGTCAATTGGCGATTGGTCGTTTAACCGGTCGGGGTGGCCTGTGGCTGAAAAGTGGACTGGTGGTCGCTGGCGAGTGGACCGGTGGTGGACAGAGAATGGGCCGGTGGTGGCCGGAGAGTGGAGCGGTGGTGGCCGGAGAGTGGAGCGGTGGTGCCCGGAGAATGGGCCGGTGGTGGTCGGAGAGTGGAGCGGTGGTGGCCGGAGAATGGGCCGGTGGTGGTCGGAGAGTGGAGCGGTGGTGGCCGGAGAGTGGAGCGGTGGTGGCCGGAGAGTGGAGCGGTGGTGGCCGGAGAGTGGAGCGGTGGTGGCCGGAGAGTGGAGCGGTGGTGGCTGGAGAGTGGAGCGGTGGTGGCCGGAGAGTGGAGCGGTGGTGGCTGGAGAGTGGAGTGGTGGTGGCCGGAGAGTGGAGTGGTGGTGGCCGGAGAGTGGAGCGGTGGTGGCCGGAGAGTGAATTGCTTTCGACTAGAGCGTCTGGACTGGAGGATCACGTCGCTGGTCTAGCCGTGACTCTGTGACGGCCGCTGTCACGCCGCTAGCAGTGCCGTGACTCGTGTCCAGGGAATGCATGCGCGTCTTACCTCATTATTATGTCTCCTAAGCACCCCTCCCCCCTCTAGCTGCTACGCTTCAAGCTCCGCTTCTGCATTCACCGTTCTGTTGACGGGAAAGTCGTGGCTGTTTCCCCAAAACCAATTTAGCTGATCCAATATTTTGAGTGGATTCATGCCCAGTGACGGGATGCCTTGCAGTTTGCACGAGCCAGGAAGGTATAATTACACCTTGTGATGCACCGCCTTGCGTCTGTTCTATTAATGCGTCACATGGAAAGGTAAAGACACCGTCAACCTTCTATTTGATGATCTATTGTAATGATGCTAATGCAAGTGTGTGTTGGTTATATGGACAGTAGGCACGGTTTTGGTTGATGATGATTGATACAATTTCTCTGCTCAAGACGTCTGCTTTTTATTTGCTACCTGCATGCGACATTTCATTGAAGGAGATGACTGTCCAAATTTTGCAGAAAAAAATACGGTGTGCAACCGATTTCCGATCGGAATTTGGACTCAAATCGGAAGAGCCCGAATCTTGACTCGGAAACACACCTCTAGTGGGAAGGCACTTGGTCAGTCTGTAGCAGGCAAAGTAATCGCCGGGTTTCCGCCGGCCCGGTGGTGTCCACCGCTTCAGGACGCGCGGCCGCCGGCCAATGTGGCGCAGCACGGCTCGGCTTGCTCGGTGAGCTGCTGGACGCGGCTCCGGCCGGCACCGCCGACACACATGTCGCTCGTCCAGCCACAGGCTGCGATAATGTCAACCACGCGGCTGCTACTACATGCCAGAATACGCGCACAATGCGATGGGCCGGCGGCAAAAAGAGGATTACCCACCCGTGTGTATCTCGAGAGCGGGCTCGCAGCCTGTCTCGGTGTGCGCCGACGGCCAGTTTGCGATTCTGCTGCACGGCGCCCTGATTGCTTCAGTCTAGCGACGACTCGGTGCATGACCTCCTGCACCTCCTAATGGCACGCGGTGGCAATTAGCGTTGTCCAAGCTACCGGGCCTCTCCCGAGCCTGGTGGGTAGTGGTGGTGGCATCTCTCTTCGGCCGCCGTCCAAGCTACCGGGCCTCTCCCGAGCCTGGTGGGTAGTGGTGGTGGCATCTCTCTTCGGCCGCCGTCCAAGCTACCGGGCCTCTCCCGAGCCTGGTGGGTAGTGGTGGTGGCATCTCTCTTCGGCCGCCGTCCAAGCTACCGGGCCTCTCCCGAGCCTGGTGGGTAGTGGTGGTGGCACCTCTCTTCGGCCGCCGTCCAAGCTACCGGGCCTCTCCCGAGCCTGGTGGGTAGTGGTGGTGGCATCTCTCTTCGGCCGCCGCTGCCCTTTGTCCACGGCTGGATCTGAGCCGCTGTCCATGGCTGGATCTGACCCGCTGACCGCGGCTGGATCTGACCCGTTCTCCACGGCTGGATCTGACCCACTGTCCAGGGCTGGATCTGAGCCGCTGTCCACGGCTGGATCTGAGCCGCTGTCCACGGCTGGATCTGACCCGATGTCCAGGGCTGGATCTGACCCACTGTCCACGGCTGGATCTGAGTCGCTGTCCACGGCTGGATCTTACCCACTGTCCAGGGATGGATCTGACTCGCTGTCCGGGGCTGGATCTGACTCGCTGTCCAGGGCTGGATCTGAGCCGCTGTCCACGGCTGGATCTGACTCGCTGCCCACGGCTGGATCTGAGCCGCTGTCCAGGGCTGGATCTGAGTCGCTGTCCACGGCTGGATCTAACCCGTTATCCACAGCTGCATCTGACCCGTCGTCCACGGCTGGATCTGACCCGTTCTCCGCAGCCGCATCTGACCCGTCGTCGGCCCACAATGCTACAATACAATGACCCGTCGTCGGTCCACGCTGCTGACAGTTGTTCTCACGTCTACCCAGCTGGCTTGTGGCTCGCTCGGCTTCTCCGAACGACCAAGAAATTGTTCGGCGAAGGCTCGGCCACCGCAGCCATTGCTACCGTGTGGCGAGGCGGCTGGTAGCCGCCAGCCCGTCCCTGCTCGGCCACCGTTATCGTGCCGGCGGTCGACCAATGGGACAGCAGGTTACCGTGTGAAGGTACTCGGCCGCCGGCGTCGCACCCCAGGGGCTCCGCCACAGGGTTCCCGATAATTCGGAACCCTGAATAATAATACAACTGGCTGAATCCCAGCCAGTTAATTTGTAGGCACTTTGAACCCTCATCTCGCCAATACAAAGCCATTGGCGGAGTCCCTGTCATCCCCTCACCTTTCCCCTCTGGCCATAGGCCGTTGTCCTCGCCCTCAGATGTGCCGCTCGAGCCTGCTCTCAGTCCCTGCCATCCCCTCACCCCTCCCCTCTGGCCATAGGCCGTTGTCCTCGCCCTCAGATGTGCCGCTCGAGCCTGCTCGCGGGACCTCGTTCACGTCAGATAGTAGAGTGCTCCAGATTGGCTACCAATCTCAGATGGCGTTGCGTCAGGCGTGAGGCGATGCCGGCCACCTGGAGCGCTTCCGGTGCGGTACGTCGGTTGCTGTCGGCAGGCGCCGGCGCCGGCTGCGCCTGAGTGTGGCCCCACACGGTCTGACCAGCGCGAGCCGGTCCCACCGTGTGGGGACGGGCGTGCGGGAGCGGTGGCCGCTGCAGCCGGGGCGTCGGCAGCCGTCATTCACCGGCGCCGCCCGCCGCGGCCGGCCTCTGACGGACTACACTCGCCCCGCTCCCCTCTCCCGCCTCTCCCCTCTCCCGCCTCTCGCCTCGTCGGCCGGCCTGACTCGAATTACGTGGCGGCCGCGCGCCGCCCCGCCCGCCGCCCGGCATTGTTTTCGGCGGTGTGGTGCGCGCTGCGCCGCCGCATACATTGCGGCCACATCGACACCGGCGCGGCGCGGCGGCCGGACGCGTGTGCGGCGGCACGCCGGGGCCGGGGCGCCGACTGTCAGGTGGCGGTGACGGGCTTGGCAGCAGCCACAGTCAACACACGAGAACAGCCGGCCGCGGGGCGACGTCGGCTGTGCGCGCGCCGCGCCGCGCATTGCCACGGCCCGACCGGCGCGGGTCCCGACCGACACGGTCAGTGGTGACCTGACCTGACCCAGCCGTCGTGTGTCCAGTGTCACCGTCGGAGGAGCAGTGTGGGTCTGTGTGCGTGTGGTGCTGCTGATGCCACACGTCACTGGTGCGAGCCGCCACCTGGTGATCATGATGCTCATGATATGATGCTGGTGTCTGTGACGTCAGGTACGCACGCTGTGCTTCAGCTGATTTCAAGCCATTTCTTGCTCCATTATGCAGCCGTTCATGTCGTGCTGCCAGCGACCTTTCTACGCATTGGTAATCCCGGCGATCACACACAGGATTAATGTGCACGCCTGCTGCTGTAACGGCCTACATAGCTTCTGACCGAGATGAGACAAACACAGCTGTGTCTGGCTCTGGTCCAGCTGTGTCCGGTGCTCCGGGCTGTCACAGCTGTTTCCGGGATCAGTTTCAGTCATTGTGCCAGGTCGTGTCAGGGGAGGTCAGGTCAGACCTGCAGGGCCGGGGCACACACAGCGGCTGGAGTATGCGTGTGCACTGGTCCCCGCTGACAGTGAGGCGTCCTTGCGACCAGTGCTGGGTGTGGGGACCAGTGACCAGTCCTGACCGTCTGGCCAAGGGTGACCAGTCACTGTCATGACCCTGCAGTCTGATCACAGCTGCCGCAGCCACGGCCCTGCAGTTTGATCACGGCCCTGCAGTTTGATCACGGCCCTGCAGTCTGATCACGGCCCTGCAGTCTGATCACGGCCCTGCAGTCTGATCACGGCCCTGCAGTCTGATCACGGCCCTGCAGTCTGATCACGGCCCTGCAGTCTGATCACGGCTGCCGCAGCCACGGCCCTGCAGTCTGATCACGGCTCTGCAGTCTGATCACGGCCCTGCAGTCTGATCACAGCTGCCGCAGCCACGGCCCTGCAGTCTGATCACGGCCCTGCAGTCTGATCACGGCTGCCGCAGCCACGGCCCTGCAGTCTGATCACGGCTCTGCAGTCTGATCACGGCCCTGCAGCCTGATCACAGCTGCCGCAGCCACGGCCCTGCAGTCTGATCACGGCCCTGCAGTCTGATCACGGCTGCCGCAGCCACGGCCCTGCAGTCTGATCACGGCGCGTGAGTGGAGATTTAGTGCTGACGGGAGATGTTTGGGCACCACCTAGCTTTTTGAAATTCAACATCAGTGCCTCTTGGGCATGTGTGGAAAAGCACTACCTAGAAACCACAAGGCCCTGCAAACGCGCCACCTGTAATTCTCGGAAGGCTTTGGAAATCTTTGGACTTTTGAAAACTCACCAGAGTCCCGGCGTATTGCAGCTATCGACGAATGAGGAGATTGCGATAAGTTATCTGGATCAGTGGATCCAGGGCGGCCCCGTGCCGAAAACACCGTCCAGTGAAACGCATCAATGGCCTGCATTCGACTCTGATGGTCGCCCAGAACCTCACGGGAGGAGCCTGCCGACTGCCGCAGCATTTCCGCGGCCGCGCGCTATCGTAGATCACCACGCAACGTTCCCCTGCTGGGCAGCGTCCATCTGCGTGAACCTGCCTGGAGTACCACCAGCACCCACGTTGAGTCGACCGCAGTTGGACTTCACTTCTACTCAGAACTCCTGGATTTGGAAATACAGATATTGAATTAACGGCTACGCGAAGCGTAAGTGTCGTGGTTTTTGTTGCATCGCAATACATACTCTCATGGTTCCGAAGTTTATCTTACTTGTAATCCATAAAGAATGCGATGAGAGTAAATCTGGGAAGAAGTATTTGTGCCACATGCAAATCATTCTTCGAAGATTAACACAAATGCGCTTTTACTGGAATGAGAACCAGGCACTCACAGCCGACATACCTTGTGGATGTTGCCAAAGAGCGAATATATGAAATGAGTGAGTTTCGACAACTACAATAGCAAGGCCAAACAGCGCCATTTACTCTTCGAGAGAGAAATTGAAAGTAAGAAAAAACAGTTGATTACTTTCAACAGAATGTTTGTTCTTCATGAAACAAATCTAGAACGGGAGTCCAAACAAATCCAACACTAAAGTCCACCCGGGGCGGACCGATCGGTCTGATCCCGACCTTGACCTGACCTTGACCTGATCCGAGCCCGACCAAAGCCCGACCCGAGCCCGAACAAAACCAGAGCCGAGCCCGAACAAAACCAGAGCCGAGCCCGAGCCGAGCCCGAGCCGAGCCCGAGCCGAGCCCGAGCCGAGCCTGAACCAAGCCCGACCTGAGTCTGACCAAAACATGACCCGAGCCCTAGCCCGACCTGAGTCTGATCCAAGCCCGACCCAAGCCCGACTGAAGCCCGAGCCGAGCCTCATCCAAGCCCGACCCAAGCATGACCCAACCCCGACCCGAGCCCGACCCGAGCCCGACCCAAACCCGACCCGAACCTGATACAGTCGGGCCAGACCCGAGCCGGACTGTAAGCCGTCGCAGGGGCAGGCCGTCCCGGGCTGAGTCGAAAGGTGGGCCGGTGGAGCTGGCGTGACGTGACGCCCGGATGTAAAGTCAGCCACGGTGACGTTAATCGCCGTTTTTGTGTGATCCATCGGCGCCGCGACTGCAGAGGCGGAGCGGCTCCCCTGGCGGCTCCGGTCGCGTGCTGCCTCAGCTGGCGGCTCCACCGGCGG
This sequence comes from Ashinkailepas kermadecensis, assembly GCA_034440615.1. NCBI lineage: Eukaryota > Metazoa > Arthropoda > Thecostraca > Neolepadidae > Ashinkailepas > Ashinkailepas kermadecensis. The sequence continues at coordinate 59,320 of JAOTOM010002207.1, forward strand.
CGCCAGTCATGTGCTGCCACAGCTGACGGCTCCGGTCACGTGCTGCCTCAGCTGGCGGCTCCGGTCACGTGCTGCCTCAGCTGGCGGCTCCTTGGCGGCTCCGGTCACGTGCTGCCATATCTGGCACCTGCACCTCAGCATGAGGTGCAGGAGAGGTGCAGCAATTGCGGCTGCCGCTGCCACAACAGACGGATTGGCCAAGACGCTGTGGTCACGTGGCGGGAGGTCGCCGACACATTCTGACCTGCCCGCTGAGGTTGCGTGAGGGCGCCGGGTTCGGCCACCACGAACTTGTTGAGCAACGGGGAAAGTAGCATGTTGCGAGCTGTGGTGGAGCCGGTGAAGGTGGAGCGCTCAGCTCTGCGTGAGACTCAGGAAGTGGGATAGCGTGCGAAATAAACACACTTGCAGTTCCACAAGCAGAAACAAAATAACTAGCACTACGTAATTATATCGATAGCTACCACACCATTTTTAGAACAGGTTTAGTACCCTATCAGTTGATACACGATTGGAGCAATGATTCAAAGTCACCAAACCTGCTTCGAGCACCATGCATGCTTGAGAAATTTCAAGCTGGACTGGTCCATAAATGGGTCATGATGAAACGCTAGGCACCGCTGTGAAAACATGTAGGATTTTTGGGGAGCTTCGTGAAGTTGCAATAAAGGGTCGCTCGCAGATGCGTTTCAGTGAGGAACTTGTACTTGAGGACCACTGGTTATCAACAGCCGCCGCCGTCGCACTTCCAATCACCCTGAGGAGCATTGGGTCGCTGAGGGCTGCCTCGTCAGGAGGCCCCAATCACCCTGAGGAGCATTGGGCCGCTGGCATTGGGTCGCTGAGGGCTGCCTCGTCAGGAGGCCGCACTTCCAATCACCATTGGGCCGCTGAGAGCTGCCACGTCAGGAGTAGAGCCCCGGCTTTCCGTGTACCCCGCAGAGCGACCACCCGCGCCGACCGCTGCCTCACGGGCCAGTCCACACGCCTGCCGAGCCGTGTGTGTATGTCACGTGACGTGACGTGACGCGACGGCATTGTTTGCGCGGTTTCTCCGCCAAACGCGGCATTGTCGGTGCCGCATTATGCCGCCGCGGCGCTCTCACGCGCCACAAAGGCGGCACCGACCGGCGGCGGACGTCCGGTCCGGCGGCCAGACTGGCGGGCCGTGCCGCTCGGCCGTCCGGACTTTTTCCGGGGGAATTCTCAAGTTGGCTTCGAGAGTTACGTCTCAAGTTGGCTTTCATAGTTGCGTATGCGTCTGCTTTAGGTCTGGCTTTTGTGATACCTTGGTCGGTTCCGGGTCTGCGAATGAGGAAGCTGCGCATACTCGCTGCTCGGGTCGTCGCAGGAAGATGTAGATGGCAGATGTCATCTTCACATCACAGGGAGAGGTAGATAGTAGATGCCACCTTCACGTCGCATGAATCGTCACAGAAAGAGATAGGTGGCAGGTGCCATCGTCACAGGAAGAGGTAGATGGCAGGTGCCATCTTCACTTCACAGGAATCGTCACAGAAAGGGGAGATGACCGGTGTCATCTTTACGTAATCCGACGCAATTGCGTGTGTGTCATGGTGTGTATGCCGGGATGCCAGTACACTGACCAGTATGCTGACCGGTATGCTGACCAGTATGCTGGTCAATATGCTAACCAGTATGCTGACCATTATACTGACCAGTATGCTGGTCAGCGCACTGACCCGGCTCGAACGCTCTAACGATCGAAGATCACCTCGTTGAATACAACAATCATACCGACGACCGGCAAGCCGACACGCCGACCGGCTACACGACGCCGACATGTCGCCCGCCTGACGCGTTCGTGACGCGAATGGCTTCGCCTGTCAGGCGGCCGTCGCCTGTCTGCCGAACGCCTGGCCGCCTGACTGCCCCGCACCCACTCCCATGCTGTACCCGGTATGTAGCCATGTACTAGCGCGGCGGCCGTCCTCTCCCGTCTCGTCTCCCGTCTGCCCGGCGCCGCTGTGCCCGGCCGGGGCGCGCGCTGTCCTCGCGTGTCCGCCTGTGGACACGGAACCTTTAACCACCTGTCCGGTCAGCCGGCGACCTCGGCCGGCCGGGGACCGCTCAGTGTCGTTTCGACGGGGTGTCAGCGCGGCATCACAGTCTGCACGCGAACTCGGAGCGCCGATATAGCCGGGACCTGGATTGTCTCGTGTTGGCTCGTCGATGTGAAGACACGCTGCGCGACTGGTGTTGGTTGATAGGTAGGTTGGTTGGTTGGTTGGTTGGTTGGTTGGTTGGTTGGTTGGTTGGTTGGTTGGTTGGTTGGTTGGTTGGTTGGTTGGTTGGTTGGTTGGTTGGTTGGTTGGTTGGTTGGTTGGTTGGTTGGTTGGTTGGTTGGTTGGTTGGTTGGTTGGTTGGTTGGTTGGTTGGTTGGTTGGTTGGTTGGTTGGTTGGCTAGCTGACTAGTTTGTTGGTTGGTTAGTTGGTTGGTTGGTTAGTTGGTTGGCTGGTTGGTTGGTCGGTTGTTGGATGGTCGATTGGTTGGTTGGTTAGTTGGCTGACTGGCTGGTTGATGCTCCTCACTGTTATTTTCCACCAGGCTTCACTTCACCAGCCTGCTTGCAGGGTTCGTGCCCAGGTAGGCTTTGTTACAGCGTTGCTCACGCACCTGTTTATCAGGATCTTCACAGAGTGGAGCCCCGCACCATATACAAGGGCGTACTGCCCGAGCCACGCGGCAATTTTATGCAGGGACACGGCGACACGATGCCGGGCGCTGCTGTGAAGAAGGTATCTGCACAACGCCAAGGTGGGGCTAGACGACTTTCACGGGGATGAGGCTCAGTGTGCTTTATGGCATTCACCGACGACAGGCGGCCCGACTAACACCGCTGCCGCAAAGGTCGCCAGGGGTCGACGCGGTGCCTTTGTTGCGGGTACACCTGACGGTCCGCGGTGCCGCTGAGTGGACGGCACCTGCTGCTGGCGTGGCACTGTTCTGTAGCCAGAGGTGCCGTGCTCGGCTGTCGCCCGGTCACGTGAGGCAGGTCTGGCCCGGTCACGTGGTACTGTAGTGCAGCCGTGGAGCCAGGGGTGCCGTGCTCGGCTGTCGCCCGGCCACGTGAGGTAGGTCTGACCCGGTCACGTGAGGCAGGTCTGGCCCAGTCACGTGGTGCTGTTTTGTAGCCGGGGAGCCAGGCCCCGGCGCGATTCGTGGGGCCTACCAACTCTCAGGAAGGCAGGGGTATTTCCTCCTTCCATCCGCCCCGTGGGCACACCACTGACTTTGTTTGAAAACACGGGATGTATGCCCGTGTTCAAATGTATGGAATTTCAGGAATATCGACAAGGCAGGAGTTGCCATATGTGTACTGTAACGTGAGCGCACTTCATCTTTTTCCGAAGCCGAATGCCAAATTAGGAGACGCTTCATTGCCAGCCAGCCCACACATCTGTTTTAGACGGTGAAACGTCAACAGACGCCCTTGTTGGAAGCTGTGCCAACGCCATCGCCAGCAACACCTGCTGTCTTCTCTCAGGCGTCCTTCTCACTGTGATTACCCACCTTCCAGTCTCCTTTCTTCGTCGCTTTCTGTCTCACTTTCGTCCTTTAGCGGTGGCCGACCGTGACGATTTTGCCAGCAGTGGCCGAGCGTGACGATTTTCGCCGGGCCGTTATCAAGCCACACGGAGGCGGCCATTCCTGTCGGGCGCGTTAGTCGGCCGCGCGCGCCAACAGGTGGCTGGGGAAAACGGCGAGTCGCCACACTCGCGCCGGCGAAACCGGCCACTCGCCACACCCGCCGCCTGCTTAATGCAGCAATCGGACGAGGATAATCGGGCCGTGTCTGTCCATCTGGCAGCGACTCCGACCACCACTCACCCGGCCACCGCCAGCGCCGGCGGAGAGGCGCCCAGTGACCTGGTCACCCGCTCGGAACGGCGGCACGCCGGCCGGCTGGTGGGTCACTCGTGTCCGGTCGTTGATCTGGCATTTCGCCGCAGCGGTGACCAGTGGGGCGCGTGCGAAGTGGCACGGGCGCGCTGGCCACTAACGGACCGGACCGGCGTCACCTGAGAGCGGCGCCGGCGGCGGCGAAAACCGACACGGCGCCGCCAAATGTGTGCTGCGTGTGATTGTGATTGTGATTGTGATTGCAGCCGTGTGGCTCAGTCACGGCGAGAGCGCTACGATTCGGTGACGCGTTAAAATAATAGTCTTTTTTTCGTTAGGTTTGCTATGCCGAGACGAGTACAGCAGGATGTCGAAATTGACCATGGAATTAGTGTCATTTAACATACTTTTATGTCCTTCAAACTCACATTTGAGCTAATTGTGTAAATGTAGAAATTCACCATTAAATTAGTGCCATTTAAGATACTTTTCATGCCCTTCAAGCTCACATTTGAGCCAATAGTGTACTTACGACTGTACCTTTTTTGCTTTGAGATACCTAATTTCGGAAGAGCTTTATTAGGGATAGCGAGAAAATACCTATGCTGTAAACTGGAATCGCATATCATATCACATAATAGGTAATCCCTTCACCTGAAATTTCGTTGGGAAATGTTCGTGTATCACGATCCCTTAAGGTGAGTATGAGCATGATAATTGACGCGAGATGCTGTTCGGCACGAGGATTGACGCCATCAGCACGCATCAAGAAGCACGATGTTGATGCTTCTTTGAGAAGGATGTCGATTGAGCGTTCAGTAAGTGGTATATTCCACCCTATTTCACACACAATTTATCACTGTGTCGGTGACGCGGCTGGTGGGGAAGGTGGACGCGGCGTGTGCGCGGGGCGCTCAGTGCCAGGCGGCACTCCCGGATGCTGGATAAGCCTGTTGTGGAGAACACTCAGATCCGATGGTTCAAACGGGTTTTGGTCTGTTGTGTTCAGGCGCTGCCCTCTGTCTGTTCGCGATCCGTCAGCACGGCATTTTGTTCATCCATGTAGTTAATTACTGGCTTTCCTCGATATTTTTTCCCACGATAATGGTCTGAGGATGGTGCTGAAGTATCCAGGCTGATGTCAGCCACCCACCGCAACCATTACCACAAAACAACAAAAATGTCCCACTGACAAATGCAATTCTTAGTGCTGTCGTGGTGCCTGGTATTGTTAGTTTCAGGTCATTCACAGTACACGTTATATGATCATGAAGGAAAAATGGATTGCGGAGTCCCCGCAGCCGTAGATGTCAAATCATTTCCACCAGAGCCGCCATCGGACTTGCTGCAATTTATGCAGCAATAATTGCGTTCGGCTACCTTGATGAATAAGTAGCCAACCGCATGTGGAAACCTGAATGGCTACCCGAGGATCGGAACAGTAACGCAATGTCAAGTGGGGTGCAAATCAATGGTGTTTCCCAACTCTGCTCCCTTGCAGCATTCTGCCTCTTTTATTGAAGTTTCCTGCGTACCTGTATTGACAGCTTTCCAGTCTTTGTTAAGGCTTACCACAGCACACGACAGCTTTCCTGTTCGGCCATTTTTATCCCACCTGTTCGATGAGACTCCAAAACCGGGTCACTGGAGAGCCGATCTCGCTGGAGGTGGCCGAGCAGCAGCTGTGTGTGTGCACCGTTTCCTGTAGTACTGTCTCCTGTTGTTCCGTTCTCTGTTGTATCATCCCCTGCCGTCTCCTGCTGTACTGTCTCCTGTTGTACCTTCCCCTGCTGTATCGTCACCTGTTGTACCGTTCCCTGTTGTACCGCGTCCTGCTGTACTGTCTCTTGTTGTGCGGCCCCCTGTTTACGATCCCCTGTTATACCGTCTCCTGTTGCACCGTCTCCTGATGTATCGTCTCCTTTTGTACCGTTCCTGCTGCATCGTCCCATGTTGTACTGTCTCCTGTTGTACGGTCCATTATTGTACTGTCTCCTGTTGTGCGGTCCCTTGTTGTACCGTTTCATGTTGTATCGCCCCCTGTTATACTATCCCCTGTTGTGTAGCATCCCCTGCTGTACCATCTCCAGTTGTTTCGTCCCGTGCTGTACCGGCTCCTGTTGTACCGTCTCCTGTTGTACCGTTTCATGTTGTACCGTCCCCTGCTGTACCATCTCCCGTTGTATCGTCCCCTGTTGTACCGTCCCTTGTCTTACCGTTCCCCGTTGTACCGTTCTAACGTACAAATGTAGCCTACTCGCGATTAAAACCACCGTGAAAGTAGATCGGAGCGCATTCCGAGGGCTTAATCGGGAGAAGTTTCTCCCTTAGGCCGCCAGGCCTTAGGCAGTGCGTAATGGGACCGGACGGCTGTGGCTGTAGCGGAGGGCCATCGTCAGGTTCTGGGACCGGACGGCTGTGGCTGTGGCGGAGGGCCATCGTCAGGTTCTGGGGCCGGACGGCTGTGGCGGAGGGCCATCGTCAGGTTCTGGGGCCGGACGGCTGTGGCGGAGGGCCATCGTCAGGTTCTGGGACCGGACGGCTGTGGCGGGGGCCATCGTCAGGTTCTGGGACCGGACGGCTGTGGCTGTGGCGGAGGGCCATCGTCAGGTTCTGGGGCCGGACGGCTGTGGCGGAGGGCCATCGTCAGGTTCTGGGACCAGACGGCTGTGGCTGTGGCGGAGGGCCATCGTCAGGTTCTGGGGCCGGACGGCTGTGGCGGAGGGCCATCGTCAGGTTCTGGGACCGGACGGCTGTGGCTGTGGCGGAGGGCCATCGTCAGGTTCTGGGACAGGACGGCTGTGGCGGAGGGCCATCGTCAGATTTACGGCGGCAGATCGCCCAGCTCAGGCCCACTTCTCTCACACAACCCCCCCTCCCCAAGCTCAGGCCCACTCTTCTTTGCTCCGATTGATGAAGCCATCAAGACCGGTGTAATTGGGAGAAGTCGCTTGTCTTGGTTTTCATGTTGATTCAGAAATTAGAGGACATAGGAGCGGTGAGAGGCGGATCTTCGGACCACCGGATGCGGACCATGATTCCGGCCCACGTCAGCTTCTGTGAATTTTCAAAAGCGAATTGTACCGCCGTCGCGCTGAGCAATTACCATCTCACAGCAAAGCTGATTACGCCCCGTAAAATAGTTCCCCTAAAATAAATGCTCGTCGTCATACACGGCGACCGACGCTCTCTGGCATGTTGTCTCACAGCGTAGTCATGTGGCAAAACGATCGACCAGTGGAGACAAGGTTCTCTGTTGGTTTGGCGTAGTGCCGGTCAGTGGAGACAAGGTGCTCTGTAGATCTGATTTAGTGTTGGCCGGTGGAGGTGAGGTGCTCTGTAGGTCTGACCTAGTGTCTGCCAGTGGAGATGAGGTTCTCTGTAAATCTGACCTGATGTCAGCCAGTGGAGATGAGGTCCTCTGTAAGTTTGACATAATGTCGGCCAGTGCAGACGAGGTTCTCTGTAGGTCTGACCTAGTGTCGGCCGGTGGAGACGAGGTTCTCTGTAGGTCTGACCTAGTGCCGGCCGGTGGAGACGAGGTTCTCTGTAGGTCTGACCTAGTGTAAGCCAGTGGAGATGGGGTTCTCTGTAGGTCTGACCTAGTGTCGGCCGGTGGAGACGAGGTTCTCTGTAGGTCTGACCTAGTGCCGGCCGGTGGAGACGAGGTTCTCTGTAGGTCTGACCTAGTGTCGGCCGGTGGAGACGAGGTTCTCTGTAGGTCTGACCTAGTGTCGGCCGGTGGAGACGAGGTTCTCTGTAGGTCTGACCTAGTGTCGGCCGGTGGAGACGAGGTTCTCTGTAGGTCTGACCTAGTGCCGGCCGGTGGAGACGAGGTTCTCTGTAGGTCTGACCTAGTGTCGGCCGGTGGAGACGAGGTTCTCTGTAGGTCTGACCTAGTGTCGGCCGGTGGAGACGAGGTTCTCTGTAGGTCTGACCTAGTGTCGGCCGATGGAGACGAGGTTCTCTGTAGGTCTGACCTAGTGTCGGCCGGTGGAGACGAGGTTCTCTGTAGGTCTGACCTAGTGTCGGCCGGTGGAGACGAGGTTCTCTGTAGGTCTGACCTAGTGTCGGCCGGTGGAGACGAGGTTCTCTGTAGGTCTGACCTGGTGTCGGCCGGTGGAGACGAGGTTCTCTGTAGGTCTGACCTAGTGTCGGCCGGTGGAGACGAGGTTCTCTGTAGGTCTGACCTGGTGTCGGCCGGTGGAGACGAGGTTCTCTGTAGGTCTGACAGCTGCGAATGCTGAACGCCGGGTGCCGCCCTGTCCGACTTGGCAACACCGCTGGTCTGGCTCGCGCTCTGCCCGTCGTTACATCGTTTCCGCATACGTCGGCCCGACCTTAGGAGCAGACGGGCCCGTGGCCAACGCACGGCACGCACGTGCGTGACACTGGTCACGCGGAAAAGCGTCTCGGGTGCTTCTTGTACCTCGCGCGAGAAGCAGTGTCTGCATTCTTGTGTCGACTACGTCGACCGTCGCTTCCTCGATGTGGAAGGCAACGCGTCGATGACGATGACAACATCGTCGTCATCGACGCGAGGTGTGTCACTTGGCCCGGACCTGAGTCGTGTTGTCGCCGCGCTACGCCAACAGCTCTGTCCGAGAACTGTGCACGATTGACTGGTGCAGCGAGTCCCATTGTTGGCCAGCACATACGGTGACGTACGGTGCGGCGGTTTCGACGGTAGTCGCCCGTCGTTCGCAAACTCGTCCGCAGACAGTCCTGACCCCTCCCAATGGCGGGCACGACACGGGGAGCGGTGGACCGTGACCGACTTCGTACAGGCGGAGCTGTTAGTTAAGAGGTCAAAGTAAACTAACAAATGTCCGCTGACGTACAGGGGTGGGAGACAAATATGCTGTTGTTGGTACATCACATTTTACCTGACCCACCATGGTGTAGTTTCGCAGTAAATTGTTTTTTTTTTTACTGTGTTTGCTGTCGTCAAATCAGTCGAGATCCTCCACGCGTGTAGTACTTTCACTGAAATCCCCCCCCCCCCCATGGCAGGGTTGTTGCTAACAATCCGAATGATTTCGTGTGTCCACGAGCGAACGCCAGCTCTTCATCGGTTTGTCAGGGCCCGACGAACCAGGCCAAATCCTGAACAGCTACTAGATCAGGCACATCAAGATATTAATGTCTCTCCCACGTTGGCACCGCCTTAGTTCATTTGTACAACATATAGTTGAGAAGTCGCAAACCACGGCGCTTCACTGTTTGTGAAAAGATGCGGAGCACCGCTGTGAGTTCTGCACAGTCTGCGCCCCCCACCCCGGGGAGGGAGGGGGTTATCACGGCCAGACGTCGGCACGATAGACGTGGCATATCGCACAATCACGTGACTGGCCGACCGACGTGGCGCCGGGATGGAAGGCCGCTTCTGGCGGCACTATGATGACGTCATAACGCCTGAACCTGTTGTTCTCCGCTCGTCACTGATGTTCCTGCGGCCTTGGTGCGGAGTGGCCGCCACCCTGGCTCAGGTGCAGCCCCAGAGATGGCGCTGTGCGGCTGTCTGCGCTGTGCCGGCTCGCACTCCCGCTGTCAAGTGTACCCGTCCGCTGTCCAAGTGCACCCACCCGCTGTCCGGGTATGCCCACCCGCTGTCCGGGTATGCCCACCCGCTGTCCGGGTGTATCCGTTCGGTGTTTGGGTACGATTTTTGCCCAGCGAAGCGCCGGTGGCACACGGAGCCGGCGAGAAGCCAGAGCGGACGTGGTCTGTGTTGCCATGGGCGGCAGTGGTGGTAGCTTGGCCTGTGTTGCCGTGGGCGGCAGTGGCGGTAGCGTGGCCTGTGTTGCCGTGGGCGGCAGTGGCGGTAGCGTGGCCTGTGTTGCCGTGGGCGGCAGTGGCGGTAGCGTGGCCTGTGTTGCCGTGGGCGGCAGTGGCGGACGTTGTCTGTGTTGCCACGGGCGACAGTGCCGGTATCGTGGCCTGTGTGTGGCTTCAGTGCCGCGCGGGCCGGCCTGTAGTTGACCGTCACGGTCGCCTCCGGGGCTCGGCACCACTCCGACAGCCGTCCGTGGGCCGTACCGACCGCCCCCCGACCCGGCCTGAACTGGGCTCAGGCAGCGCCATTCCACTGCCGTCCTGGCCTTCTGAACTGTTCATCACCGGCGAGGGCGAAGCCTGAGTGAGTGAACGTGGCACGTGTGTTGATGTGGGCGACCCGACCGCAGCCGTCATCGCCTTCGTTCGTCATCGCCTCCAGACCCCCCCCCCCCACACCATGACAACTGGCGCAACATTATATGCCGCTCTCCACTCAGAGCTATGCCTACTCGCTAAGTTTTGAAACCTATTGCACTTGCACTCGGAACTATAAGTATTGAGAACTATAACACTCGGAATCACTTGCGATTTTCGTTCAAACAATGGCGTCACTGCAACGCTTTTCCTTCTGGAGGAAGAAACCACCCAGTGAACGCCAGTCTGCATCTCGGCAGGTTCAGTTTGCCGGACTGCGGTCGTGCCCAAGAACTGTGGTGCTTCACACACACACGCACGCACGCACGCACGCACGCACGCACGCACGCACGCACGCACGCACGCACGCACGCACGCACGCACGCACGCACGCACGCACGCACGCACGCACGCACGCACGCACGCACGCACGCACGCACACACACACACACACACACACACACACACACACACACACACACACACACACACACACACACACACACACACACACAACGGCTGGGGAACTACTATCACCCTGACCGCGCGTCCTTCAGCGAAACGGAAGTCGCACATTACTTGCCGCACGGGCTAAAGACAGATAATTCCCGGATGCTTTGAAGCCAGGGTATGTCTGATGTCTCGCAGAGGCTCAAACCAGCCGCAAAGTACACGTCATTGGTGTCGCTGGGAAAGGGGAGGGAGGTCTTGCGTACGTCACAATATGGTTTAAGCCTTTGCTTTACATGTACTATTGGCGTCACAAATAAATTGGCAGTCAGGCTGGGCGTCCTGGCACCTGAATATCTCGCATATGAATAGGTGTGGTAGGAAACAGCATATGGAATATTCAGGTGCCATGACGCCCAACCTGACTGCCAACCTATTTGTGACGCTAATGGCACCTAGGTGTGGTGGAAAGCAGTATACCTATGCGGGATATTCAGGCGTCAGGGCGCCCAGCCTTACGGGCAAGTTATTTGTGACGCCAATTCTACCTGCATGTGGTATGTACCAGAAAGTGGTATGTACATGTGGTATGTACCAGAAAGTGGTATGTACATGTGGTATGTACCAGAAAGTGGTATGTACATGTGGTATGTACCAGAAAGTAACAGCTGAAGCTCGCTCTACGGTTCCTCACATTAGCCTGACAATGGAGTCCATGGCCCAGAGGCCATGTCCAAGACCAGCCTCGAGTTCATACCAATTGTGATCGGAATAGATGCGCAGCCACGGTCCGCTCCTGCCAGCCGGCTACGATGCGGCTCGACAACAGCCATGTTTGAGATGTCCGACTGCGCGATGTCCAGCAAGCTCAGCTGTCCAGCAAGTTCAGCCTGGGACACAGTGGCAGCTGTGATTAGCGTCCAGGCAGCAGCATACTGAAGGTGCAGCTGTACCGGAAAAGACAGCGCTAATCCACTTGAGGTTCATAACTTTAAGGATGTGGGTGGGTCCCTTGTTGGCCAGTGTGTGCTGCGGGCTGGCTGAGCCCACCCGGCATTCTCCTCCATCAGTCGTCTTCCCACCGGGTCATGTGACGTCACGGGCAGCTGGCGGGCGTCCTTGGTGGCCGTTCGTGACGTAGTGGAGCGTTGTGAAGGGGCAGTTGGCCGATGGGTCGCAGCAGCCGCCGTCGTCAGTGGAAAATTGGCGGAGCATTCGGGTAGCGATCGTACAGCGAGTCGGGTGCCGAGCATGTGCAGGCGTGTGATTACATGTCGGCTACCTCCCTGATGGGTGACGTTGGTTATTTCGTTCGTTTTCGTTGTTATTATGCTGGCTTGGATACAGATTAGTGTGTTGATCGAGGACAGGTATGCGTGCATTTGGCATATTCAACCATACAACACGTGATCAGCGGCAGACGGCTTCCGGGCAATTCTAAGTTAAAACGGGAGAGAACAACAAAAAGCGGACGCCGCACGAAGATAACAGTGACTGAGACAGATGCATATTGAAACGGATGCCGAAGGCCGTTTCAGGAAGCGAATTACTACTGGAAACACGAGTAAAAATGTACGCTATTGGGAGATATCGGGAGAGTTTGTAAGCTATAATTACGCCGCTTCTCCTTTCGCACAAATAATGGTGCTTTAGCTTCAATAAATCATTTCCAATTCTAGAAGCAGCACCATCGCACGGTAGTACTTGTCTCCCACGGTGGCTGTCACGTCTGTAGGTTGGCTCGTAGCTGGGACGTCCGTAGGTCGGCTCGTAGTTGTGACGTCTGTGTCTCGCACGGTGGTCTGTCATGTCTGTAGGTCGGCTGTAGGTCGGCTCAAGTTTGTGCCGAGCGGCGAGAACTCATCCGCACGGCGAGAAAACCTATTCTCCGCAAATCCTGTTCTGAGAAATGTTGCAAAGCCACAATCGCCAGCAATCTGTGCTTGGGCTGCCCCGGGCGCCTCGGTGCACAGTGCAACAGTGCACATGCACGGCGGCCGGCGGCGGCTCACACGAGAGCCCCAGGTGCGCCGCACACTCCGGCTGAACGCGCCCGGCCTGCCGGGGCGCAGCGTAGAGCCGCCGGCGGCTGTCGCCACCCATGTCAGGCACCGCTCGACGGCACGTCGTGCCATTCACGAGGCCGGGGCGGCTCCCGGGCTCCTGCTCTGCCGCCTACTCCACCTGGAGTTCACCCACCAGTCCGACTCTGCAGCCTACTCCACCTGTAGCTCAACCACTAGTCCTGCCCTGCCGCCTGCTCCACCTGAAGCTTATCCACCAGTCCGACTCTGCCGCCTACTCCACCTGGAGCTCATCCACTAGTAGGACTCTGTCCCCTACTCCACCTGGAGCTGATCCACCAGTCAGACTCTGTCCCATACTCCACTTGCAGCTCATCCACCAGTCCGACTCCCATAGCGGTGCAGCAAGTGTTTGCGTTCAAATCGGTGTCGGTGCGCGCCATTGACGCAGTGAGCAGCTACATAGGCTGCTGTGAGGCTCCTCGGCCGTTGTCGACTGGTGTTGGTATGGTAGCCACCGTCTAGGTGTGTCTGTCAGGACGTGTCTGTCACTCTCGTCGGTTCTACCGCCGGCCATTTGTGTGCCGGGATCGGCCGCTGTATTATGTATGTATTTCGCTGTCATTCAGTCACCGAACGTTGGAGCTCAATTACTACTTGAAACGGGAGCCAGTGTGTACATGCCAGATATGCTGGGCATGTTGGCTTGTTTGGATGTCGTGATTGTTGTACATACATGGCAGCCACGGAAGCGATGTCTTCACACAGCTGATGCGATCTGGCCGCTGTAGTGCCGGCACACAAGGCGTCTGGGAAAGGTGGGCTAGAGACATTGGTGTCATCACGGCTACTGTATAGATGAGGGTACAAGAGGGTTTTTAGTTCGATTCCGTCTATGCAACGCTATTACATGTCACCGTTTTGTTTGCCAGCTCTTTACCAGAAAATACTGTTTAATTGAAAACAATCCGGGGTTCAGTTTTGCGAACATTTATGTATTGAAAGGTCTTCACCCGCCCTCCCCGCGGTAATTTTTCATCTTTAACCATCAAGAATTTGGAAGTACTCTTGATCAAATCGAGATGGAAATCAATCTAACCTTTCAATTATACTTTGACTACTTTCCATCGCAACTGTAGGCTGGCAGAGACTTATTATTGCTACCATTGCCATTGGTGCCATTGCCAGCAGTTCATGTTTTTATATTGGTTGTTACTTGACATCAAGAAGTTGTCCGCAAGTGGCACTGCAACTAGCAACTTGTCCAGCTGTTGGCCTCGCCTACCATCTGAGGTCATGCCAGGGCTGCTGGACCCAGAGCGCTCCAGTCTGATCCTCTGCATCTAGTCTGTGCACGAGAAGCCCACCTCTCTCTCACCACTGCCAGCCAAACCGACGCGAAAGCTCTCTCTCTCTCTGGCGGCGGACCGCTCTGGGAGTGTCGGACTGGCGGCAGAGTCGGAGCGATGACCTGACTGGGCGACCGTCCGTCTCCAGAGAACGAAAGCTTGCCATTTCTGCCGTCGGGACGACAAGGCCGTAGCGGCGAATTCGAAGAGAACACTTCCGGTGGTTGGTGACCAGATGTGTGGCGGCGGCACACAGCTAGTCCAGATCTGACGTCGGACGACGCTGTAGTGGCGACGCTGACGACGTGTGGCGTCCAGGTCTGACGTCGTCGTCGGTGTGGTGGCGACGGTGGCGTGCACAGCCCACCGAGTGGTGGTCTGCGCTCGCACGTGCCCACCGAGTGGGGGGTCTGTGCTCTTCCCGGCGGCGCGTGGCGTGGCGGCGGCCACGTGGCCGGCACGATTGGCCAATCGCGCCGTCCATCGTGGCCGACGCGCCGACAGCCGGGCCCAGCTGTCGGCCACTAATTCAGTGGCGGCCGCCGACTCGTTTGTCCCTCCGACGTCTGCATCGCCGTCGGCGGACACGGACGCGCCTGCAACACGTGTGACCGGCGGACAGCCGGGGTAGGGAGTAGCGGGTGAGAAGTGGCGGCCTGCCGTCCGCCAGCTGACCGACCGTCGTCGCCTCACTCTCAGAGTCTCAGAGTGACCAGACGCTCGCTCGGGGACAGATCCGGCAGCGGGCCGACCGTCGCCGTCTCACTCTCAGAGTCTCAGAGTGACCAGACGCTCGCTTGGGGACAGATCCGGCAGCGGGCCGACCGTCGCCGCCTCATTCTCAGAGTCTCAGAGTGACCAGACGCTCGCGACGCCTGGGGACAGATCCGCCAGCTGACCGACCGTCGTCGCCTCACTCTCAGAGTCTCAGAGTGACCAGACGCTCGCTCGGGGACAGATCCGGCAGCGGGCCGACCGTCGCCGCCTCACTCTCAGAGTCTCAGAGTGACCAGACGCTCGCTTGGGGACAGATCCGGCAGCGGGCCGACCGTCGTCGCCTCACTCTCAGAGTCTCAGAGTGACCAGACGCTCGCTCGGGGACAGATCCGACAGCGGGCCGACCGTCGCCGTCTCATTCTCAGAGTCTCAGAGTGACCAGACGCTCGCTCGGGGACAGATCCGGCAGCGGGCCGACCGTCGCCGCCTCACTCTCAGAGTCTCAGAGTGACCAGACGCTCGCTCGGGGACAGATCCGGCAGCGGGCCGACCGTCGCCGTCTCATTCTCAGAGTCTCAGAGTGACCAGACGCTCGCTCGGGGACAGATCCGGAAGCGGACCGACCGTCGTCGCCTCACTCTCAGAGTGACCAGACGCTCGCTAGGGGACAGATCCGGCAGCGGGCCGACCGTCGCCGTCTCATTCTCAGAGTCTCAGAGTGACCAGACGCTCGCTCGGGGACAGACCCGGCAGCGGACCGACCGTCGTCGCCTCACTCTCAGAGTGACCAGACGCTCGCTCGGGGACAGACCCGGAAGCGGACCGACCGTCGTCGCCTCACTCTCAGAGTCTCAGAGTGACCAGACGCTCGCTTGGGGACAGATCCGGCAGCGGGCCGACCGTCGCCGTCTCATTCTCAGAGTCTCAGAGTGACCAGACGCTCGCTCGGGGACAGATCCGGAAGCGGACCGACCGTCGTCGCCTCACTCTCAGAGTGACCAGACGCTCGCTAGGGGACAGATCCGGCAGCGGGCCGACCGTCGCCGTCTCATTCTCAGAGTCTCAGAGTGACCAGACGCTCGCTCGGGGACAGACCCGGCAGCGGACCGACCGTCGTCGCCTCACTCTCAGAGTGACCAGACGCTCGCTCGGGGACAGATCCGGCAGCGGCCGCGTGCGGCGCCGATCGTGAGAGCCGTGATGGGTCGATGTCAACGGCTGGAATGCCGCAAACGCCTCCCGCCGGTGGTACAATGAAACTCGCCATGAGACCCTGTGAGTGGTGGGAGGGTGACGTCACCCAGCGCCCCGCCAGTGCTGTGATGATGTCACCTGTCTGCAGAGCCCCGTTATCCCCGTCCGTCTCCCGCACCGTTCACTGTTTGCCGGTCGGCCGGCGATGACAACGAACGGCAGCTGCGAGCGTATGCAGTGTTGAGAGGATGGTCCCCGTCCGGCACTGAAAGCTCTCGGGCAGGGGTGCCGGGCGATCGGAACTGGGAGGTGGGCGGCTCACCAGTCAGTGGTCGCCCATGGCAGCCCACCGAGCCAGCCCATGGCAGCCCACCGAGCCAGCCCATGACAGTCCACCGAGCCAGCCCATGGCAGCCCACCGAGCCAGCCCATGGCGGCCCATCGAGCCTGCCCATGGCAGCCCACCGAGCCAGCCTATGACAGCCCACCGAGCCAGCCCATGGCAGCCCACCGAGCCAGCCCATGGCAGCCCACCGAGCCAGCCCATGACAGTCCACCGAGCCAGCCCATGGCAGCCCATCGAGCCTGCCCATGGCAGCCCACCGAGCCTGCCTATGACAGCCCACCGAGCCAGCCCATGGCAGCCCACCGAGCCTGCCCATGGCAGCCCTCCGAGCCGGTGGTGGCTCGTTAGGCTGCCGGCGGCGGTAACATGGCTTGTAACCGTGCACGGTGGCGGCAATTTCCCCGGCGATTCGGCGTACGTTGGACGCTGTTGGGCGGCCATCGCTGCTCCAGATCACGCCGGCTGCAGCGGCAGTCGGCGCACTGCGCACTGCGCATTCCTGGCTAATGGCCGTCCCGACGGCCGGGGAGCGCCCCCTGCCGGCGGCCGCCGTCAGCGCCCGCCGTCAGCGCCCACTGCCGGCCGTGTGGACAATGTGGAGCGGGGAGCGGGACCAGAGTGGTGGGGTACCAGCCCAATGTGGAGCTGGGAGCGGGACTAGGACGGCCGGGCACCAGCCCAATGTGGAGTGGGGAGCGGGACTAGGACGGCCGGGCACCAGCCCAATGTGGAGCGGGGAGCGGGACCAGGACGGCCGGGTACCAGCCCGTTCAGCTGATGATGGCCGCTGCCGGGGAAGGCCGCTGTATCCGTGCCGCCCGCCTCTAACGGCGTCGAGTGGCGGGTATTTTGCGCGCCGGCGGCAGCTATGCTGTCTGGCGGCGGGAAAAGACGCGGCACGCGTGGCGGCACCAACAACTGGGCGCGGCCGGCCTTTGTCCGCCGACGGCGCGGCCGCCACACGCCGGCGTGCGGCTAATGGTACCAGTTGGAGGCCATGTGGCCTAGGCAGACCCGTCGACCGGTCACCTTGTAGCCCGGCTTCGGAGCGATACTGCTTGTCGGCGCTTCGGCTCGCATCCCGCCTGGCGGACGGTGACCACGTCGGTTGTTCCGCCGGTGCCAGCATCAGTTGTTCCGCCTGTGCCGTGACAGGCCGTCCATGTGGCGGCCGCCTCGTGACCTGGCGCCGTCCATGTGGCGGCAGCCCCGTGACCTTGTCCGGTCCGGCGGACGGTGCCCACATCAGTTGTTCCGCCGGTGCCGTGACGCGCCGTCCATGTGGCGGCCGTCTCGTGACCTGGCGCCGTCCATGTGGCGGCCGTCTCGTGACCTGGCGCCGTCCATGTGGCGGCCGCCTCGTGACCTGGCGCCGTCCATGTGGCGGCCGTCTCGTGACCTTGTCCGGTCCGGCGGACGGTGCCCACATCAGTTGTTCCGCCTGTGCCGTGACGCGCCGTCCATGTGGCGGCCGCCTCGTGACCTGGCGCCGTCCATGTGGCGGCAGCCCCGTGACCTTGTCCGGTCCGGCGGACGGTGCCCACATCAGTTGTTCCGCCTGTGCCGTGACGCGCCGTCCATGTGGCGGCCGCCTCGTGACCTGGCGCCGTCCATGTGGCGGCCGCCTCGTGACCTGGCTCCGTCAGTGGCGGCAGCCTCGTGACCTTGTCCGGTCCGGCGGACGGTGCCCACATCAGTTGTTCCGCCGGTGCCGTGACAGGCCGTCCATGTGGCGGCCGCCTCGTGACCTTGTCCGGTCCGGCGGACGGTGCCCACATCAGTTGTTCCGCCTGTGCCGTGACGCGCCGTCCATGCGGCGGCCGCCTCGTGACCTTGTCCGGTCCGTCGGACGGTGCCCACATCAGTTGTTCCGCCTGTGCCGTGACGCGCCGTCCATGTGGCGGCCGCCTCGTGACCTGGCGCCGTCCATGTGGCGGCAGCCCCGTGACCTTGTCCGGTCCGGCGGACGGTGCCCACATCAGTTGTTCCGCCGGTGCCGTGACGCGCCGTCCATGTGGCGGCCGCCTCGTGACCTGGCGCCGTCCATGTGGCGGCAGCCCCGTGACCTTGTCCGGTCCGGCGGACGGTGCCCACATCAGTTGTTCCGCCGGTGCCGTGACGCGCCGTCCATGTGGCGGCCGCCTCGTGACCTGGCGCCGTCCATGTGGCGGCCGCCTCGTGACCTTGTCCGGTCCGGCGGACGGTGCCCACATCAGTTGTTCCGCCGGTGCCGTGACGCGCCGTCCATGTGGCGGCCGCCTCGTGACCTGGCGCCGTCCATGTGGCGGCAGCCTCGTGACCTTGTCCGGTCCGGCGGACGGTGCCCACATCAGTTGTTCCGCCGGTGCCGTGACGCGCCGTCCATGTGGCGGCCGCCTCGTGACCTGGCGCCGTCCATGTGGCGGCAGCCCCGTGACCTTGTCCGGTCCGGCGGACGGTGCCCACATCAGTTGTTCCGCCGGTGCCGTGACGCGCCGTCCATGTGGCGGCCGCCTCGTGACCTTGTCCGGTCCGGCGGACGGTGCCCACATCAGTTGTTCCGCCGGTGCCGTGACGCGCCGTCCATGTGGCGGCCGCCTCGTGACCTGGCGCCGTCCATGTGGCGGCAGCCCCGTGACCTTGTCCGGTCCGGCGGACGGTGCCCACATCAGTTGTTCCGCCTGTGCCGTGACAGGCCGTCCATGTGGCGGCCGCCTCGTGACCTGGCGCCGTCCATGCGGCGGCAGCCCCGTGACCTTGTCCGGTCCGGCGGACGGTGCCCACATCAGTTGTTCCGCCGGTGCCGTGACGCGCCGTCCATGTGGCGGCCGCCTCGTGACCTGGCGCCGTCCATGTGGCGGCCGCCTCGTGACCTTGTCCGGTCCGGCGGACGGTGCCCACATCAGTTGTTCCGCCGGCGCCGTGACGCGCCGTCCATGTGTCGGCCGCCTCGTGACCTGGCGCCGTCCATGTGGCGGCCGCCTCGTGACCTGGCGCCGTCCATGTGGCGGCCGCCTCGTGACCTTGTCCGGTCCGGCGGACGGTGCCCACATCAGTTGTTCCGCCGGTGCCGTGACGCGCCGTCCATGTGGCGGCCGCCTCGTGACCTGGCGCCGTCCATGTGGCGGCAGCCCCGTGACCTTGTCCGGTCCGGCGGACGGTGCCCACATCAGTTGTTCCGCCGGTGCCGTGACGCGCCGTCCATGTGGCGGCCGCCTCGTGACCTGGCGCCGTCCATGTGGCGGCAGCCCCGTGACCTTGTCCGGTCCGGCGGACGGTGCCCACATCAGTTGTTCCGCCGGTGCCGTGACGCGCCGTCCATGTGGCGGCCGCCTCGTGACCTTGTCCGGTCCGGCGGACGCGTGGTGTGGAGCTCGCCGCCTGAGCTGTTTCCGTCCGCCAGACGCCGACGGCACAGTTCCTGGCCGTCCCAGGCGTCCGGCTCACTGTAATCAGCCGGTGTGAAAGGATGCATGGATCAGTGCCTTTCGGTAGTTGCTTAGTGCCCGTTGGTCGAAGCGGGCGTGTTCTATAGTGGTGGCAGCATATCTCCTCCGTGGATGGTGAATAGTGCCCTCTTCACCATCCACTGAGTGGATGGGCGTCGGGCGTACTATGGGCACGCTTGACGGTGTCTCCAGGTCAACAGAGAAGACAATGCCGCTGCCAGCGGGAAGTTGACGGCACAGTTGCAGATTATTACAGTTGCAGATGTTCAAGTTGTTCGCAGTGATTGTTCCGCGCTCACAATTCCGGTTAGTCGAAGGCATAGGACTGCCGGCCAACCCGATAGCCGACTGCGTCCTTATCAGTCCCACTGATCGGCTGACTGCCTCCTTGGCAGTATCAGCTGTATAATTATACTGCTTCAAGAAGCTCCATGAGGATCTGTGTCGCCCGTCGCTAGCGCACGCCCAAGCGGCACAATGGCGCTGCATCACACCTGTAGCCGTTGCGCTGGCCGCGGCAACATCTCCTGCCGCGGCGCGATCGCGACGTCTGTGAACTTGAACACGGCCTTGACTCTCCGATCTGTCGCGTGCGACAGTGACCGACTGGTCGACCGGCAACCGGCCGCCGGCGGTCGGGCTGTGTGCCGCGTGCCAAATCTGCCGCCTATCAGCTGGCCGGAATGCGGTGTGTACTGTGTACTGTGCAGTTGTGCCGTGTGGCGCGCGCCTCGCGCCGTCTGGTCTGCCGCCCGCGGCCATCCGCAGAGTGCCGCCGCAGTGCAATGATACATTATTGTTTAATACAACGAAGAATGGCTCTTAGATGCTCCTGGGTTTTAGATTGCGTGTAAAGAAAATATACGACCTTCAATATACCAGGAGGTGCTGAGTTGACATCAAAAGTAACGATAAAGATTATGCTTTATTTACTCAACGTTTCGGTCAGGGGCCATCGTCAGGAGTGCTCCTGACGATGGCCCCTGGCCGAAACGTTGAGTAAATAAAGTATAATCTTTTATCGTTACTTTTGATGTCAACTCAGCATCTCCTGGTATATTGAAGGTCGTATATTTGCTTTACACGCAATGATAAATTATTGGTGCGTTAGGGTGGAATACACCACTTTCTGAACACTGAATCAACATCTTTCCCAAGGAAGCATCGACATCGTGCTTCTTGTGCGTTTATGAAATTGTCACGCCTCGTTGCTAAAAGTGTCTCGTTTGTAGTATGCTTACACTCACGACAACGGATCGTGATACACAAACATCTTGCAGCGTAATTACAGATAAAATGATTTCTTATGGTCTGGTCTATTGTACAATATCAGCTTATGGCATTGGCATTCGTGTCGTTATCGTAAATGTATGCATCCCGATATTGTGTACCTATCCAAACAAACGAAAATGTACAGTAAAGTACGAAAAAGGAAAAAAAATATGACATTCGCTCAACACTGAGCTTGAAGGACTTATACAGTATACAAAGTAACTAAAGAACACGATTTTCATTGCGAATTTCGACATCCTACTGCACTCGCTTCGACATTTCACATCTAATTAAAAAAAGCATTATTTTAACACTGCCGCAGTGCCGACGGTGCGATGTGGCGCGCGGCTCCCTCCATCTGACTGACCCACCACCCGCCGTCCGTCCGCAGAGTGCCGCCGCAGTGCCGACGGTGCGGTGTGGCGCGCGGCTCCCTCCATCTGACTGACCCGCCACCCGCCGTCCGTCCGCAGAGTGCCGCCGCAGTGCCGACGGTGCGGTGTGGCGCTCGGCTCCCTCCATCTGACTGACCCACCACCCGCCGTCCGTCCGCAGAGTGCCGCCGCAGTGCCGACGGTGCGGTTTGGCGCGCCGACGGCAGACATGCCCGTGTCTTCCAGCTTCAGCATGGAGCCGTACAGCGGCCACGAGAGTCGCGGCCGGCGCAGCAGCGAGTCGTCGACGGCGTCGGACGCCACCCGAGAGGTCAGTCGCCGGCGGCTGTGATGTGCTGTCGTGACGGCTGTAGTGTCGTGCTGTCGTGACGGCTGTGGTGTCGTGCTGTCGTGACGGCTGTAGTGTTGTGCTGTCGTGACGGCTGTGGTGTCGTGCTGTCGTGACGGCTGTGGTGTCGTGCTGTCGTGACGGCTGTGGTGTCGTGCTGTCGTGACGGCTGTAGTGTTGTGCTGTCGTGACGGCTGTAGTGTTGTGCTGTCGTGACGGCCGTGGTGTCGTGCTGTCGTGACGGCTGTAGTGTCGTGCTGTCGTGACGGCTGTAGTATTGTACTATCGTGACGGCTGTGGTGTCGTGCTGTCGTGACGGCTGTAGTGTTGTGCTGTCGTGACGGCTGTAGTGTTGTGCTGTCGTGACGGCTGTGGTGTCGTGCTGTCGTGACGGCTGTAGTGTCGTGCTGTCGTGACGGCTGTAGTGGTGTGCTGTCGTGCCGGTTGTGGTGTCGTGCTGTCGTGACGGCTGTGGTATCGTGCTGTCGTGACGGCTGTGGTGTCGTGCTGTCGTGACGGCTGTGGTGTCGTGCTGTCGTGACGGCTGTAGTGTCGTGCTGTCGTGACGGCTGTCGTGACGGCTGTAGTGTCGTGCTGTCGTGACGGCTGTGGTGTCGTGCTGTCGTGACGGCTGTAGTGGTGTGCTTTCGTGACGGCTGAGGTGTCGTGCTGTCGTGACGGCTGTAGTGTCGTGCTGTCGTGACGGCTGTGGTGTCGTGCTGTCGTGACGGCTGTAGTGACGGCTGTGGTATCGTGCTGTCGTGACGGCTGTAGTGTTGTGCTGTCGTGACGA
Source organism: Ashinkailepas kermadecensis (assembly GCA_034440615.1). Taxonomy (NCBI): domain Eukaryota; kingdom Metazoa; phylum Arthropoda; class Thecostraca; family Neolepadidae; genus Ashinkailepas; species Ashinkailepas kermadecensis. Next base: position 81,673 of record JAOTOM010002207.1, read on the forward strand.
CTGTGGTGTCGTGCTGTCGTGACGGCTGTGGTGTTGTGCTGTCGTGACGGCTGTAGTATCGTGCTGTCGTGACGGCTGTAGTGTTGTGCTGTCGTGACGGCTGTGGTGTCGTGCTGTTGTGACGGCTGTAGTGTCGTGCTGTCGTGACGGATGTGGTGTCGTGCTGTCGTGACGGCTGTAGTGTCGTGCTGTCGTGACGGCTGTGGTGTCGTACTGTCGTGACGGCTGTGGTGTCGTGCTGTCGTAACGGCTGTGGTGTCGTGCTGTCGTGACGGCTGTGGTGTTGTGCCGTCGTGGCGGCTGTGGTGTCGTGCTGTTGTGACGGCTGTGGTGTCGTGCTGTCGTGACGGCTGTAGTGTTGTGCTGCCGTGACGGTTGTGATCGGCTGTAGTGTCGTGCTGTCGTGACGGCTGTGGTGTCGTGCTGTCGTGGCGGCTGTAGTGTCGTGCTGTCGTGACGGCTGTAGTGTCGTGCTGTCGTGACGGCTGTAGTGTTGAGTTGTCGTGACGGCTGTGGTATCGTGCTGTCGTGACGGCTGTGGTGTCGTGCTGTCGTGACGGCTGTGGTGTCGTGCTGTCGTGACGGCTGTAGTGTCGTGCTGTCGTGACGGCTGTAGTGTTGTGCTGTCGTGACGGCTGTAGTGTTGTGCTGTTGTGACGGCTGTGGTGTCGTGCTGTCGTGACGGCTGTGGTGTCGTGCTGTCGTGACGGCTGTAGTGTCGTGCTGTCGTGACGGCTGTGGTGTCGTACTGTCGTGACGGCTGTGGTGTCGTGCTGTCGTAACGGCTGTGGTGTCGTGCTGTCGTGACGGCTGTGGTGTTGTGCCGTCGTGGCGGCTGTGGTGTCGTGCTGTTGTGACGGCTGTGGTGTCGTGCTGTCGTGACGGCTGTAGTGTTGTGCTGCCGTGACGGTTGTGATCGGCTGTAGTGTCGTGCTGTCGTGACGGCTGTGGTGTCGTGCTGTCGTGGCGGCTGTAGTGTCGTGCTGTCGTGACGGCTGTAGTGTTGTGCTGTCGTGACGGCTGTAGTGTTGTGCTGTCGTGACGGCTGTGGTGTCGTGCTGTCGTGACGGCTGTAGTGTCGTGCTGTCGTGACGGCTGTAGTGTCTTGCTGTCGTGACGGCTGTAGTGTTGTGCTGTCGTGACGGCTGTAGTGTCGTGCTGTCGTGACGGCTGTAGTGTTGTGCTGTCGTGACGGCTGTAGTGTTGTGCTGTCGTGCCGGTTGTGATCGGCTGTCGTTCATACCCTCGGGGGACCGTGGGTGGGCTCGGCGTAACGTATATGGCTATCGAGTGTCGAAAAGCCAAGGATTAATCTGAAGGCGAGTGGTTGCCGGTAATTCATGAGGTCATTGCTGCTTTACGGCATAATCCTTGGTTCGGGGCTATCTATTGTTTGATGATATCAAACAGTCTCTTCTGAGCAGGGATACGGGACATTTGAAACACAGGCGCGAGGTGGGAAAACTGACCAGTTTACGTTAACATTAAGAAGGTACAGTTAATTAATGATGAGGTGAAGTGCTTTGCTGAGCATAATGATAAGTAAGAAAACAGTGTGACAAACAACCTTATGCTTATATTACAACATAAAATAGAACCAAATTAACACTGGATATATTTCGGCCACGGGCCTTCGTCAATTGTAACAATTTTGTTTCAAAAGCCCTCCCCCCCCCCCAACAAAAAAAAACGCCAAGTGCACCTCGTGACTCAGCTCAGTGAACCGTAATATGAGCACAAGGTTATTTTACGCTATTTTCTTATAGTGGATTAGTGATATATTATTTTCCATGAGCGGTTTTGACGTCAGCATCACCCGTGGGCATTCAACGTTGATCCGAAGCATAGACTCTTCATTTCTGTACATCTGCGCTGTGCCTCTCGATGCCCGTCGATGCACTAATTAGTTGAGTCCTCGCCGACTCATGCGGCGTCGTACTTGCTTGTGGCTCTCGCGCCACCCGTGTTAGTTGTGTGGAAAACTACTCAAGCCCGGCCGTTGATAATCGGAATCATGCAAGAGTGCACGTTAGATAGTGCTTACACTGAAGCGTCGGCCATAAACATCAGACAGTACTTGCACTGAAGCGTCGGCCATGAACTTCAGGCAGTACTTACACTTAAGCTTCGGCTATGCACATCAGATAGCATTTGCTCTGAAGCGTCGGCCGTTCAGGTTCTGTCGCGCCAAACCAAAAATCAGCCTAGCCTGATCTTGTCGGATGCTCGCCGCTGTGTTTTGGCTGCACCATGCAGGACCTTGAGCTTCGCGGAAAAGCAGACGTGCTCGTCCGACTCCGCGTACCCCGTTATAGCGCATGGCCGAAGCGGACAACATGGCGGCGCCCTTGCCTTGCAGCAGTGGTGCAAACGTCAGCTGACAACAGCACCTCGGCTCATCAGCAGCCACCGAACGTGCCATGTGTCGGGAGCCGTCGGTTCGCGTCAGCGACAGGACAGTCGTGACGCACCCGGCGCGTTGTGAGCGATCATGGCGCGGTGTGGCGCACCTTCCGCCATCACGGCACCGTGCGCCACTATCGCCCCTGCAAACATCCCGCCACAGCGTGGCATTAAGCTATCGGGCGTGGTATGTGTGCTGCATCCACGCTATTTGCACACCAGCAATGCTAATCCGGCCGGGTGTCAGATTGGCGCTGTGTCGTTCGCTCGAAACAGCTCGTCGATAACCGGATGGCAGGTGTGCGACTTCATGGGTGACATCCGGCTGCGTCATCTTCACTCTGCACGGCGGCTGCCATGGTCTATGGATTGGGTGCTGGGTGGTGGATATGACCGGCGCCATTCACGTATACACGTGCCCAATAGGCCGTGCCTTGAACAGCCCAACGTAGCGCAGCGCAGCGCATCCCCTACAGATGAGGAACAAAGCTCAGCATCGGCACGTGTGGGTCTGGCGCTGGTTGCCATGGTTACCATAGGTGATAGCTGACATTCACGTGGGTGACAGGATACTTGGGACGTGGAGTCTAGAGCTGAAGATCAAATCAGTTGTATTACAAATGGAAATACTCTGAAGAAAGAAGACTGTGCTTGGCACTTGCTGAAGACGTGCGCTACAGATAAACTACATGTGTCCATCGTTACTAAACCTCTGCAAAATGGGACTTCACTCTAGCCGATAAGATAAGGGGGGGAGATTGGATGGTTGATCTGAATTGCCGATGACGAAGTGCAATACTTTCCCGAGATGACATCAGCTGTGATTGTCTGCAGTGTTTTGTTGGCCGCTAGACTCGTGATTCATGACCTCATGACACCGGCAGGACGGTCAGCCAAGTTTCCTCTGAGCAGCTGCAAGGCCTCCGTCCAGGCCGACAGTGATGCTGCCCCGGGCCGACTTGGGAAACAGCACGTGCTGAGTTTGCCTCTCGGATGCGTTCAGGTCGGCGGGTTCTGGCCGATTCTGACCGTCCTGGGTATTCAGGTCGGCCTGAATCTCAGGCCCACAAAAAAAGCAATCACAGCTGATGTCATCTCGAGAGAGTATTGCATTCAGGTCAGCCGATTCTGATTCAGGTCGGCCGGTTCTGACCGGCCCGGGTATTCAGGTCGGCCGGTTCTGGTCGGCCCGGGTATTCAGGTCGGCCAGTTCTGACCGGCCCGGGTATACAGGTCGGCCGGTTCTGACCTGCGCGGGTATTCAGATCGGCCGGTTCTGACCGGCCCGGGTATACAGGTCGGCCAGTTCTGACCGGCCCGGGTATACAGGTCGGCCGGTTCTGACCTGCGCGGGTATTCAGATCGGCCGGTTCTGACCGGCCCAGCCTGGGTCTTCGGTTGACCGTCATGCACTGTTTTATACCCAGCACCTTTAGCTGATAATTATGTCCAAACTATTACGGTCGCAGCGCGAGGTTCTACTCTTCACGTAGCGATACTTTGCTGTACTTCATGACCCGACAATTGGTGAATAAGCCAAAGGCGCTGGCGTCCTTCGAAGTTTGGAAAAAATTTCAGTTTGGATTGTAGAGAGCATGAGCTAAAGTTTATTTTCATCTGTCTGTTAGCTTAGCATGAGAATGTTTTTGTGGTGTGTTCACGTATATGCTGAAGTGTGTGAATTGGGTGTATGTAATTTGGAATCCTTAGAAATTGAGGATTCCTTAGGATATTTCATCGGAGGAATATTACTGGTTATGGGCGCTAAATTATCAAACTTGGTCGATGCCCCTCAAGCTCAAATAACCAACCAACCCATGATGCTGCATGTAAAGAAATGACAGCAAAACGGCTCTTGCCATACTATCGCTGCTGGGGAGCGAGCCGAGCGAGTGTAAGAGAAAAGAGCGATGGTAAGCTTTTACAGTCGCTCCTATGCACTCGACTATGCTAAGCTGCTGGGCCAGTTTCGTGAGTGGTAAATGAGCCTGAGGATGCTGTTGTGTTCCGAGAACAAATCTACTCGTGGGTGGTATATGTGCCTGAGTATGCTGCTGTTTTCCGAGAACAAGTCTACTCGTGGGTGGTAGATGTGCCTGAGGATGCTGCTGTGTCCGGGAACAAACCTCGCTTCACGGAACAAACCTGCTCGATCAGTTCTGCGGCGAGAATGTCGACTCCATGCACGGCAAACAGTTTGCTGCTCAGAGGAGTCTGCTCGTGACTCGCCATAGTTCACAAGTGGCTGTCTGTCACGGACACACAGTCCAGCAGACAGCCTGTCTCTCGAGATCCTTCATCCTTCTGGACTATCGAGTTCGCTGATGCAGATACTCAGTTAAATTATGCCAAGTTTTTGATGAGCTCGAATGGGCTGCCAAGGTCTACGATGTCGTTTACGGTGGAGACTAGCGTCGGCAGAACGTCCGGTTATGGTGAAGACAAGCGTCGGGAGAACGTCTGGTTACGGTGGAGACAAGCGTAGGGGGAACGTCCGGTAATGGTGAAGACAAGCGTCGGGAGAACGTCTGGTTGCGGTGGAGACAAGCGTAGGGAGAACGTCCGGTTATGGTGAAGACAAGCGTCGGGAGAACGTCTGGTTACGGTGGAGACAAGCGTAGGGAGAACGTCCGGTTATGGTGGAGACCAGCGTCGGGAGAACGTCCGGTTACAGTGGAGACAAACATTGAGAGAACGGCTGGCGAGCGTCGGGGAAACGTCCGGTTGCGGTGGAGACAAGCGTCGGGAGAACGTCTGGTTACGGTGGAGACAAGCGTCGGAAGAACGTCTGCTTACGGTGGAGACAGAACGTCTGGTTACGGTGGGGACAAGCGTCGGGAGAACGTCTGGTTGCGGTGGAGACAAGCGTCGGGGGGGGGTGTCTGGTGTTTTATAGTGCTCGTGAGCATGTTCAAAGGCGAGGAGTGTTATATTTATGTATACGGTCATGCATACTTAAATCCATATCGTGAGGAATGTTGCATCAGCAGCTATAGCACCCGGCCGTCCTTGTGGCGTGTGCACTTTGTCGCAAGCATTACGACAACTTTTCACATTACAAACCTGACAGAGGGAGGAAGGAGCTGGACGGGCAGGACAGGGAAGGAGGGAGCTGGACGGGCAGGACAGGGGAGGAGGGAGTTGGACGGGCCAGACAGGGGAGGAGGGAGCTGGAAGGTCAGGACAGGGGAGGAGGGAGCTGGACGAGCAGGACAGGGGAGGAGGGAGCTGGACGGGCAGGACAGGGGATGAGGGAGCTGGATGGGCAGGACAGGGGAGGAGGGAGCTGGACAGGCAGGACAGGGGAGGAGGGAGCTGGAGGGGCAGAACAGGGGAGAGGAGTGAGCAACGTAACAACAAACATTTACGACGTGAAATTGTACAGAAATCAGATAAAAAGAACCAGCATATTATTAATTGGTTGATGGCATTGCAAGAATGATGGCGGTGTCAGACAACATATTTTGCTGCATAGCGAGCATTTATCTTCACCATTTTCACGTTAATTATGAACCATGGAATAATATTTATATTATTAGCATGCTTGTGAACAGTTTTGATATTAAGCCGTACAGTTTACAAGATGGTGAATGTATTTATGCAAGAGGAGGGCGCAAAACGAACATATTATCCATGTGAAAAATAGGCATACTTCACGGAACCAAATTGCGTGTCGATGCTCTGTCCTGTTGGGAGCCAGGGAGAGGGAGGATAGAGGGAAGGGCGGTACCCCAGTGTCCCATGGTGTCTGCCCTCCAGCCCCGCTGATCGCGATGGTCTGCGGTATTCTGCAGCCCCGCTGATCACGATGATCGGATGCGTCAGATGTGTGTCATCGCTAATTGTGCCGGGTGCGTCCTGTTGTCACGGGCTCGACGGTTCCCATGGGTTTGGGCTTATTCTGCAGCCCCGCTGATCACGATGATCGGATGCGTCAGATGTGTGTCATCGCTAATTGTGCCGGGTGCGTCCTGTTGTCACGGGCTCGACGGCTCCCATGGGCTTGGGCTTATTCCGAGGCTCTGTTTATGCGGCTTGTCTACTGGTGGTCTGCGGTATTCTGCAGCCCCGCTGATCACGATGATCGGATGCGTCAGATGTGTGTCATCGCTAATTGTGCCGGGTGCGTCCTGTTGTCACGGGCTCGACGGCTCCCATGGGTTTGGGCTTATTCTGCAGCCCCGCTGATCACGATGATCGGATGCGTCAGATGTGTGTCATCGCTAATTGTGCCGGGTGCGTCCTGTTGTCACGGGCTCGACGGCTCCCATGGGTTTGGGCTTATTCCGAGGCTCTGTTTATGCGACTTGTCTACTCTGATTAGGCGACAACACAGGCACCAGTTCAGTTAATCACTCTTCTCGGTGGAACCAGGCCATCGTGTGCGGCTTGCTTCCACGACTTGCGTGCACCATATAAAACAACTGCTGCCAGGTAAAGCACAAGATGTGATTAAGCTCAATATTTTCCCCCAAAACTATAAATGTTCCTAGTGAGCAACGGTTTTACCCGAGATTCATCACCACTCAAAGCCACTAATCTAATACGTGAGTATAAATGTCCTATCGGTGATTGCGAGCGCCGCTCCTGCTCATATGTTGGTAACACTACTACCACACTATCAAGACGCATCACCATGCGCCTTCAGGACCGTGCACCACCGCACCAGACGATAAAAACACATGGGACTCGACTCTCAAGAGCTGAAATCAATTAACATCAATCCATCAATCAATAAAAATAAGTAATCGCTCAGTTAATCATTCGAGATCAAGATCCAGCGATCAATCGTCCAATGAACATGACAAACACGCTCTTTCTGTTTCGTGGACAGTTCCTGGCACGAACACATGAGTCTGCACTGTACGATATAGCATTGTACCGCCTGGCACGAGCACATTAGAGTCCGCACTGCACGAAATAGTTTTGTACCGCCTGGCACGAACACATTGAAGTCTGCACTGTGCGATATAGTAGCATTGACACGGTTGAGTTGTGAAATGATTTCCGCCGCATTGTGTATCTTGTTTAATCATACTTATTTGGGCTTTATGGCGCGTCGACTACTATGGTCATATTAATTTAATCATGCTGAATTTATATGTATCTGCTAATTCATGTCATTGATGTAAATTAATCAGTTCATCTCATGCATATTTAAATATTTCCACAAGGAGTGACCACCATATCATTCTTGCTTTCCTGTGTTAATTTTGGATTCGTGAAAGTGGTGCAGTTTGCTAATATACTCGTAGCAGCATTTGCCTAATCGAGACGACCACAAATGTGCGGCCATCTTTTTAGCGTGTGTTTACTTGTGACTGCGCGCCTCTATTGTTTAATGCCTGAGGAGTTCAGTTGTTATAACGAAACGTTGCAGGATGGTATAGGCGCAATATTGAATGCTTTGCCGCCGATAAAAGACAATTGATCCGGAGTCTTCAGTGTCGCGCAAAGCAGCAGATTAATTCAACGTTCAATGTTCAATGTCGTGTTCAATAATACATATATATATCTATATATATATATATATATATATATATATATATATATATATATATATATATATATATATATATATTATATGTTTTAACTGGTGTGAATGTACCTCGGGATGGAACTGAAGGGGAATGCGAATTCGTCCTGGTTGATTATTTGTATTATGTGCCGATGTCTACCCATCATCATTGGCACGATATGATTGTCTGCTTGCGATGAGAAAGAAAACATCTTGCTAAATTGAATTAGTGCAGCAAATCGGCCCCAGACCAGTACGCTGACTGCACGATTGGCGGGAATTCAAGCACTGCTTTAGCTTGCATGCACTATGGATGACTCGTGAAATAATGGAGAATGCCGTAAGCACTGCGTGGGACATTTCACATGGCGGTTTGATGGTCGAAAGAAGCGTTTATCTAACCATAGCAGTTGCGCTCCGGTGGAGCGCAACATATTCAGCAGAGTTTGAGTGATGTGACACGCACCAGTCTTGTATTCCGAACTGTTTTCTCACGGCTCCGGGATTAATATGAGAATTCACCCAACGCTAAATGCAGGCAAATGCCCCAAGTACGATTTGCCTGCTGATTGTTGTACTGTTTTTGCTGCAGAGGATATGCGCGCAAATTGCTGGTGGTGAGCTAGCTTGATGCGGAAGACCTTCGGTATTGGTTCGTCAGCAGTCTGTGCTGTTTCTGCGCGAGTGTGTTTACACAGCCCGGTGTGGCCGGCCAGACCAGACGGTGTGGCCAGCCAGTCCAGACGGTGTGGCCAGACCAGACCAGACGGTGTGGTGTGGCCAGACCAGACGGTGTGGCCAGACCAGACGGTGTGGTGTGGCCAGACCAGACGGTGTGGTGTGGCCAGACCAGACGGTGTGGTGTGGCCAGACCAGACGGTGTGGCCAGACCAGACGGTGTGGCCAGACCAGACGATGTGGCTAGACCAGACCAGACGGTGTGGTGTGGCCAGACCAGACGGTGTGGTGTGGCCAGACCAGACGGTGTGGTGTGGCCAGACCAGACGGTGTGGCCAGACCAGACGGTGTGGTGTGGCCAGACCAGACGGTGTGGCCAGACCAGACGGTGTGGCCAGACCAGACGGTGTGGTGTGGCCAGACCAGACGGTGTGGTGTGGCCAGACCAGACGGTGTGGTGTGGCCAGACCAGACGGTGTGGTGTGGCCAGACCAGACGGTGTGGCCAGACCAGACGGTGTGGCCAGACCAGACGGTGTGGTGTGGCCAGACCAGACGGTGTGGTGTGGCCAGACCAGACGGTGTGGTGTGGCCAGACCAGACGGTGTGGCCAGACCAGACGGTGTGGCCAGACCAGACGGTGTGGTGTGGCCAGACCAGACGGTGTGGTGTGGCCAGACCAGACGGTGTGGTGTGGCCAGACCAGACCAGACGGTGTGGCCAGACCAGACGGTGTGGCCAGACCAGACGGTGTGGCCAGACCAGACGGTGTGGCCAGACCAGACAGTGTGGCCAGACCAGACGGTGTGGTGTGGCCAGACCAGACGGTGTGGCCAGACCAGACGGTGTGGTGTGGCCAGACCAGACAGTGTGGCCAGACCAGACGGTGTGGTGTGGCCAGACCAGACGGTGTGGCCAGACCAGACGGTGTGGCCAGACCAGACGATGTGGCTAGACCAGACCAGACGGTGTGGTGTGGCCAGACCAGACGGTGTGGTGTGGCCAGACCAGACAGTGTGGCCAGACCAGACGGTGTGGTGTGGCCAGACCAGACGGTGTGGCCAGACCAGACGGTGTGGTGTGGCCAGACCAGACAGTGTGGCCAGACCAGACGGTGTGGTGTGGCCAGACCAGACGGTGTGGCCAGACCAGACGGTGTGGCCAGACCAGACGATGTGGCTAGACCAGACCAGACGGTGTGGTGTGGCCAGACCAGACGGTGTGGTGTGGCCAGACCAGACAGTGTGGCCAGACCAGACGGTGTGGTGTGGCCAGACCAGACGGTGTGGCCAGACCAGACGGTGTGGTGTGGCCAGACCAGACGGTGTGGTGTGGCCAGACCAGACGGTGTTGCCAGACCAGACGGTGTGGCCAGACCAGACGGTGTGGTGTGGCCAGACCAGACGGTGTGGTGTGGCCCTACCAGACGGTGTGGTGTGGCCAGACCAGACGGTGTAGCCAGACCAGACGGTGTGGCCAGCCAGACCAGACGGTGTGGTGTGGCCAGACCAGACGGTGTGGTGTGGCCAGACCAGACGGTGTGGTGTGGCCAGACCAGACGCCACTGCCTAAAACTGATCGGCAATGGTGTGGCCAGACCAGACGGTGTGGTGTGGCCAGACCAGACGGTGTGGCCAGCCAGACCAGACGGTGTGGTGTGGCCAGACGAGACGGTCCCGACCCACATCGCCACCGGCTGGGGAGGTGGGACTGAACGGTATCTCGCATCAGACGGTCTGAACTGCAGCCGCACCCCCGCAGCAGCCATCCCCTGTGGCACGGTGTGTCGCCGTCTGTGACACGGTGTGTCGCCGTCTGTCAAAGTCAAAGTCAAAGTCATTTATTGCATGACTGTGGCACGGTGTGCTGCCGTCTGAGGCACGGTATGCCGCCGTCTGTGGCACGGTGTGTCGCCGTCTGAGGCACGGTATGCCGCCGTCTGTGGCACGTTGTGTCGCCGTCTGTGGCACGGTGTGTCGCCGTCTGTGGCACGGTGTGTCGCCGTCTGTGGCACGTTGTGTCGCCGTCTGTGGCACGGCGTGACACCGTTTATGGCACGGTGTGTCGCCGTATGTGGCACGTTGTGTCGCCGTCTGTGGCACGGTGTGTCGCCGTCTGAGGCACGGTATGCCGCCGTCTTTGCTACGGTGTGCTGCCGTATGTGGCACGTTGTGTCGCCGTCTGTGGCACGGTGTGCCGCCGTCCGTGGCACGGTGTGTCGCCGTCTGTGGCACGGTGTGTCACCGTCTGTGGCACGGTGTGCCGCCGTCTGTGGCACGGTGTGTCGCCGTCTGTGGCACGGTGTGTCGCCGTCTGTGGCACGGTGTGTCGCCGTCTGTGGCACGGTGTGTCGCCGTATGTGGCACGGTGTGCCGCCGTCTGTGGCACGGTGTGTCGCCGTCTGAGGCACGATGTGTCACCGTCTGTGGCACGGCGTGGCACCGTCTGTGGCACGGTGTGTCACCGTCTGTGGCACGGTGTGCTGCCGTCTGTGGCACGGTGTGCCGCCGTCCGTGGCACGGTGTGTCGCCGTCTGTAGCACGGTGTGTCACCGTCTGTGGCACGGTGTGTCGCCGTCTGTGGCACGGTGTGTCGCCGTATGTGGCACGGTGTGCCGCCGTCTGTGGCACGGTGTGTCGCCGTCTGAGGCACGATGTGTCACCGTCTGTGGCACGGCGTGGCACCGTCTGTGGCACGGTGTGTCACCGTCTGTGACACGGTGTGCTGCCGTCTGTGGCACGGTGTGCCGCCGTCCGTGGCACGGTGTGTCGCCGTCTGTAGCACGGTGTGTCACCGTCTGTGGCACGGTGTGCCGCCGTCTGTGGCACGGTGTGTCGCCGTCTGTGGCACGTTGTGTCGCCGTCTGTGGCACGGTGTGTCGCCGTCTGTGGCACGGTGTGTCGTCGTATGTGGCACGGTGTGCCGCCGTCTGTGGCACGGTGTGTCGCCGTCTGTGGCACGGTGTGTCACCGTCTGTGGCACGGCGTGGCACCGTCTGTGGCACGGTGCGTTGTCGTCTGTGGCACGGTGTGTCGCCGTATGTGGCACGGTGTACCACCAGCTGACCATGTGCAAGTCTGAAATCGCCGCTGATTGTAACACTCGTCCGTCCACACGGTGTACACAGCTACTGTACAGTGTACAAGTGCACAGCAGCTACCGTGTATGTGCCAACATGCACGGTAGCTGCATGTGCCAACATGCACGGTAGCTGCATGTGCCAACATGCACGGTAGCTGCATGTGCCAACATGCACGGTAGCTGTATGTGCCAACATGCACGGTAGCTGCATGTGCCAACATGCACGGTAGCTGCATGTGCCAACATGCACGGTAGCTGCATGTGCCAACATGCACGGTAGCTGTATGTGCCAACATGCACGGTAGCTGCATGTGCCAACATGCACGGTAGCTGTATGTGCCAACATGCACGGTAGCTGTATGTGCCAACATGCACGGTAGCTGCATGTCGTCAAATGGTGCATGTCGTCGCTGTTGTTTCGTGTTGCTGCAATTTGTTCCGTAATATTTGGGTTCACGGAGGTCGTGTGGCTCAATCATGGTGTTGCTGCCCGTGAGGGTGTGGCCGGGCGCAGTTTTTGTCGATATCGTTGCATGTCGCCATTATCTGCTCCGTGTTCATTTCTGAACGTATGATGGGGCGCCGATGTCGACGCTGGAGGTTTATCACGAGTGAAAACAGCCAACAAATGGCACCACCAGCCTGCCCTGGACACGGTTAAAGGTGCACCGAACAGAACCACATGCACACGCCCCATGCATTCGCCCCATGCAGGGAACGCGCCGTATTTAGCTTACTCTGCAGCTGGCCAGGCGCCGCCGTGGGTGTGCTGTGCACGCTGTGGTCTGCTGTGCACGCTGTGGTCCAGAGCCGCCTAGTCGTCTGTGCAGCGTGTCGTGATGCAGGTGGCTGTCACGGCGGAAGTGGATCCTGGGAGCAGAATGGGCAGAGGGAGGGCGCGGGACAGAGCGGGGAGCCGGGTGACGCGTCAGGTCGAGCGGCGCCCGCTCGGTATATTTACCCGGCTTCTCATTTGCGCCGCCGCAGCGTTGAGTCACCGCCGACCTCGACGTCCTCGTCCCGTCCCGGCCGGGGCGGCGCGAGGACAGACGTGCTGCTGGGGCCGTGCCAGGGCGCAGGGGCGCACCCGGTAGTCAAGAGGGCTGTGGGGCTGTGACGCCGGCCAGACGAGGTGGCAGTGTCGATCAGAGGGCGTGGCGGCTGGCCGGTCGGCTATTGGCGCCTAACGGCGCGTTCACTGTCAGGGTCATGTTGGGGTCGCCGGTCTGTCGCGCCGCTTGGTGTCGAGCGAAGAGCAGCGACCGGTACAACTCAAACAACATAACTTCCACCACCTCCCGGCTGAAAGATGAGCGTCGTGTCGCCAGACTATCTCAC